>JAIUZE010001572.1:0-150861 GCA_022085475.1 Heliosperma pusillum
TTGCTTTTTCTGAAGTTGTGCAGTCTGTTTTGCTCGTCTTACTAGTATACTTTTGTATCTCATTTGTTGTTATTTCAAGGGTCCTTTAAGCCCTTAGATGTAGTCTTATGTTGGATGGTGAGGATCTTTTGTAATGCTCTATATAAAGAGCCTTTTGCCTTGAAAGAAACTCAGAATGCTGAATGATAAAAGCCAGAGTTTTCACTCTTTCTTTGTTAACCTGTGCCAGCCTTGGTTAGCTCTCAACCCTCAACAAACTTGTGCTAGTCTTAGTTTGTTGGCCTGAGTTAGGGTCATTCACTTGTGCTTGTCTTAGTGGGTGAGTTTAGCTTGGGATTCACTGCATTTAGACCTATCTGTGCTTGTCTTGGTAGTCCTGAATACAGGGTTTTATCTATCTTGTCCTTGTCTTGTGTTGTGTGTTTTCTATTCTTGTCTTAGCCCCTAGTTTGGTGTTTCCAATTGGTTATCAGAGCTAAGGTTTATTTCTACTGTGAGTTCATTTAACCAAAATACATTCAAAACTACAAAAATAGCCCAATGAGTGAAGAGAGATTGGCAGGAGTAGAAGCAAGGATGGAGGACCTGGCTGGGGTTGTAACCACCCTAACCAGAGCCTTGGAGCAGGTGATAGGCAACCAAATATTTGCTGGAGGAAGAGGCAGAGGTCGTGGGAGAGGCCTAGGTCCACCAGGAGGCCGGGTCAGACCACCTGAAGAGGAGGAACCTTCAGACTCAGATGAATCCACAAGGAGCAGAGCTTCAGGGCATGGCCTCACTGATAAACACCTCAAGGTAGACATTCCTGAGTTTTCTGGTAGCTTAAATCCTGATGATTTGTGAGAATGGCTTAGGGATATAGAGAGAGTCTTTGAATACAAAGGATACAATGATGCTAAAGCCTTTAAAGTAGCTATTCTGAAATTGAAAGGGTATGCTTCCCTGTGGTATGAAACCATGAAGAGTCTAAGGGCTAGGGAGGGTAAGGAACCCATCAAATCCTGGTCTAAGTTGAAGAAAAAAATGTTGAACAAGTGTGTTGCTAAGGATTATACTCAGGATTTGTTCATCAAGCTGTCTAAACTAAAACAAAATGAAAAATCTGTTGAGTCTTATCTGAGAGAGTTTGAGCAGCTTACCCTTCAATGTGACATCATTGAGAAACCTGAACAAAGGATTGCTAGATTCCTAGAAGGCCTAAGCCCAGGCATTGCAAACAAGGTTAGGATGCAGCCCCTATGGTCCTTTGAGGATGTGGTTAACCTATCCCTTAGGGTTGAGAAAATGGGGAAGGAAACAACCAAGTCTTTCACCAAACCTGCTATAACTAAACCTTATGCTGGGGTCAGAATTGGGGAGGGTCCTAGGACTCCCATAACTTTTAATAGGAACCCCTTGGACAAGGGTAAGGCACCTGTAAGTCAGCAACCTACCCTCACCCCTTCAGAAGAGAAGAGAAAATGTTATCAATGTCAAGGATATGGCCACTTTAAGAGAGACTGTCCCTCAAGAAGAGCCTTGACAGCAGTGGAAGTCATGGAATGGGAGAAGGAAGGGCTCATTGAGTATGAGCAGGAGGAGGGAACAGGAGAACAGGAAGAGGAAGGTGATGCCCCTTTGGTAGTAGCCCCACCAGACACTGGTCACAACCTTGTTCTTTTGAGGGTTATGCACTCTCAGCATCAACCCCTAGAAGAAGACCAGAGATCTCTAATCTTTAGGAGCAGGTGTACTATTCAAGGGAGGGTTTGTAATGTGATCATAGATGGGGGAAGTTGCACCAATGTGGCCTCAGTTACCTTGGTTAACAAGCTTGACTTGGAGACCAAACCCCCCCCCAACCCTTACAAACTCAGATGGCTGAACAAGGGTGCTGAAGTAAGGGTTGATCAACAATGTTTAGTGTCCTTCTCTATTGGAGGCACCTACAAGGATGAGGTGACTTGTGATGTAGTGCCTATGGATGCATGCCATTTACTGCTGGGCAGACCATGGAAGTTTGATAAAGATGCCTTGCATAAAGGGAAGAGCAACGTGTACACTTTTAGACATGGGAATCAAAGGATAGTCCTGACACCTTTACCCCCAAACACTAGGGACTATGGTAGTCCTAGTACCAGTGGATCCAAGGAGGTTCTTTTCCTCACAGAGGCAGCCATGCTCAGAGAGGTGGAACAAGACCAACCTGTATATTTCCTCTTATCCAAACAGGTTGAGGAACCAGTTGAGGTGCCCCCAGAGGTAAAGGAGCTGATCAGTGAGCATGAGGATGTATTTCCCGAAGAACTACCATCAGGACTTCCCCCCCTAAGGGGCATAGAGCACCAGATAGACCTCATTCCAGGTGCCATGCTACCTAACAGGCCAGCATACAGGAGTGACCCCAAGTCCACCCAAGAGTTGCAGAGGCAGGTGGAGGAGCTGATGTCAAAGGGAGTTGTCAGGGAATCTTTGAGTCCTTGTGCAGTGCCTGCCCTCCTAGTTCCTAAGAAGGATGGTTCATGGAGAATGTGTATTGACAGCAGGGCCATTAACAAGATCACTGTCAAGTACAGGTTCCCCATCCCAAGGCTGGATGACATGTTGGATGAGTTAAGTGGAGCCAGTCTATTCTCCAAGATAGATCTTAGGCAAGGTTACCACCAGGTGAGAATCAGGGAGGGGGATGAGTGGAAAACAGCATTTACAACCAAGCATGGGCTCTATGAATGGCTGGTGATGCCATTTGGTCTCTCCAATGCCCCTAGTACATTCATGAGACTTATGACTGAAGTCTTAAGGCCTTTCATAGGTCAGTTCATTGTGGTGTACTTTGATGATATCCTGGTCTATAGTAAGGGCAAATCTGAACATCTGAACCATCTAAAGTTGTTGTTTTTGAAGCTGAGAGAGCATAAGCTCTTTGGGAAAATGGAGAAGTGTACTTTCATGGCTGAGGAGGTTAAATTCTTAGGGTATGTTATCTCTGCCAAGGGCATATCTGTGGATCAGGAGAAGATTGCAGCCATCAAGTCTTGGCCTATTCCCAAGAACATCACTGAGGTTAGGGGTTTTCATGGCCTAGCCTCCTTCTATAGGAGGTTCATACAGGGATTCATCACTATCATGGTGCCTGTAAC
This sequence comes from Heliosperma pusillum, assembly GCA_022085475.1. Taxonomy (NCBI): domain Eukaryota; kingdom Viridiplantae; phylum Streptophyta; class Magnoliopsida; order Caryophyllales; family Caryophyllaceae; genus Heliosperma; species Heliosperma pusillum. The sequence goes on from JAIUZE010001572.1 coordinate 3,120, forward strand.
AGAAGGGATGAAGAAGGGTGAGTTCAAGTGGACTGAACAGGCACAAGCAGCCTTTGAGCTCATCAAAAAGAAGCTTTGTGAGGCACCTATACTAGCTCTACCTGATTTTGATCAGCTATTTGAAGTAGAGTGTGATGCAAGTGGGGTAGGGATTGGAGCAGTACTCATCCAAGGAAGGAATCCTGTGGCCTTCTTCAGTGAGAAGCTCAATGGGGCTAAGCTCAAGTACTCCACATATGACAAGGAGTTTTATGCCTTGGTGAGAGCCCTCATGTACTGGAGCCATTATCTTAAACCCAAGCCTTTTGTACTTCACTCTGATCATGAGGCCTTGAAATACATAAATGGCCAACACAAGCTCAGTACAAGGCATGCAAAATGGGTTGAATACCTTCAGTCCTTCAACTTCTCAAGCAAATACAAGGAAGGTAAGTCAAATGTGGTAGCAGATGCCTTGTCTAGGAGACATTCTATGTTGGTGACAATCCAACAAAGGGTGCTAGGCTTTGAGTTTATGAAGGAGCTGTACCAGGATGATCCTGATTTCATGGAGGATTGGTTAACCCTGCAGAACAGTCCTAGAGTAAAAGAGACCAAGTATCAGCTGCAGGAAGGTTACATGTTTAAGGGGAAAAAATTGTGTGTCCCTAGGGGCTCATACAGGGACCTATTGGTGAGGGAAGTCCACTCTAATGGGCTAGCAGGACATTTTGGGGTGCAGAAGACCATGGATATCCTGCAAGATCAGTTTTACTGGCCTAGGATGGAAGGGGATGTTCAAGCTATTCTTAGGAGGTGTTCTACTTGCCAAAAGGCAAAGAGTTCGTTCCAAGCAGGACCTTACACTCCACTGCCTGTACCTGACAAACCTTGGGAAGACATCAGCATGGATTTCATTGTGGCTCTGCCCAAGACTCCTAGGGGAAAGGATTCCATCATGGTTGTGGTTGACAGATTTAGCAAAATGGCTCACTTTGTGCCATGTAGGAAGACTGAGGATGCCTCAGGGGTTGCTGAGCTTTACTTCAAAGAAGTAGTCAAACGACATGGAGTGCCTAGATCAATTGTTTCAGACAGGGATACAAAGTTTATGAGTTACTTCTGGAAGACCCTGTGGAAGCTCCTAGACACCAGGCTGCTTTTTAGTACATCCCACCATCCTCAAACTGATGGTCAAACAGAAATCACCAACCAAACCCTAGGGAGAATACTGAGGTGCATTGTGAAGAAGTCACTAGGAGATTGGGATCTCAAACTAGCCCAAGCAGAATTTGCCTTCAACAGGGCCCCTTCATCAAGTACTGGCCACAGTCCCTTTGAGGTGGTCTATGGCAACAACCCACTCATGCCTATGGAGCTATCCAATGTGCCTAAAGAGATACTGAACTATGATGCCAAGAAAAGGGTGGAACAAATGCTCAGGTTGCATGAACAGGTTAAGAGGAACATAGAGAAGACTAATGAGCAGTACAAAATCAAAGCCAAGGTGCCAAGAGGAAAGAAGGAGTTTCAAGCAGGTGACCTGGTGTGGTTACACCTCAGAAAGGAAAGGTTCCCAAGCAAAAGAAAGAACAAACTTATGCCTAGAGCAGAAGGCCCTTTTGAAGTCATAGAAAATGTGGGAGCCAATGCTTACAAGGTGGATTTGCCAGGAGAATATGGAGTTCATGGCACATTTAACATAGGAGACCTTAGCCCCTACTATGACAGTGAAGAAGAGAACCCTGGAGATTTGATGCGCAAATCTTTCCAACCTGGGGAGGATGAAGCAGGAGCTAGGGGAGCAACCTCATTTGGCAATCCAGTTCAGACAACAACCAACAAAGACACCCATGTTCAGTCTAAGGCAGATCAAGTCCAAACAACTAAGTTTTCAAAAGCAACAAAAGGTAACCATGTCCAAGCAACACACAATCAAGTTCTGACACCATCAAAGGCTCATGATCAAGCAACAACAACATCTACACAAGCCATGCCAACCAGAGTAACAAGGTCCCAAATCAACAACAGCCAGAAGGATTCCACAGACACAAGTACCAGTTCCAGGCCACATATCCTACAGCAATTGTCCAAGCAAGGGCTCCAACTTCTTTTGCCATCTAGTTGAGGTCCTTAGATATAAAAAAGTCCAGGATAAGTTTTCCAAATTATCCTTGGAAGTTCAAGTAAAACAGCCCACAAGTTAATCAGTCACTTTGAGAGCCAGGCTGGTTTCAAGACCAATGGATGAACAAAGGCATCTTACTTTTGTGTGACCCTTAGTAGTATTAATAAGGACGTTGGAAGGAGCTTAGAAGTCCCTCTCAAGGTTCCATTTGAAGCACCAGACAGCCAAAACAACCCCAAAGAAAACTGCTCAAACAATGCCATTTCAGGAAAGGAGACAAACTTACTTTTCAGTTGCTTTTTTCTGAAGTTGTTGCAGTCTGTTTTTGCTCGTCTTACTAGTAGACTTTTGTATCTCATTTGTTGTTATTTCAAGGGTCCTTTAAGCCCTTAGATGTAGTCTTATGTTGGATGGTGAGGATCTTTTGTAATGCTCTATATAAAGAGCCTTTTGCCTTGAAAGAAACTCAGAATGCTGAATGATAAAAACCAGAGTTTTCACTCTTTCTTTGTTACCCTGTGCCAGCCTTGGTTAGCTCTCAACCCTCAACAAACTTGTGCTAGTCTTAGTTTGTTGGCCTGAGTTAGGGTCATTCACTTGTGCTTGTCCCTTCTAAAAGGTGAGTTGAGCTTGGGATTCACTACTGCATTTAGAACTACTGTGCTTGTCTGGTGTCCGGAATACAGGTTTTTTATCATCCTTGTCCTTGTCTTTGTTTGTGTTTTCCTATTCTTGTCTTTGCCCCTAGTTTTTGGTGTTTCAAATTATGCTTCATAAACTTGTTCTAATGCTTATGTATCATGTATTGACTCATGTTTATCATATTTAAACTTATATGATTCCCTATTTTCATGTTTTGTGACGGTTTTTGGTATGTTCCCACTTTGAGTCGGTTTTTACAAATGTTACGGTTTGAGCACTATTTTGTCTTGTGCTTGTACTCTCATTCCCTTGGCTACCTTTGTAACAACCCGAAAAGTACCCTATTTTTCTAGTAAAAATATTTTTCGGATACTTTTCAGCAAAGTTAAGTTTTAAAATTAGAATTTATTGTTTCGAGTAGTATTTTGAAATTCCGAGTTCGTATTTGGAATTTCTGAGAGATTTCATGAAAATCCCGTTTTTAGTCATCTTTGACTTTTCTTGACTTTTAAGTCGTCTTTGACTTTTCTTGACTTTTTAAGGTCGTCATTGACTTTTCTTGACTTTTAAGTCGTCATAAACTTTTCTTGACTTTTAAGTCATCTTTGACTTTTCTTGACTTTTAAGTCGACTTTGACTTTCGTTGATTTTCCCGACTCGCCTTGTAAGTTTGAAGACCGAAATTTTATTTAAAAAATAATATTTTTGATTTATTTATTTGATTTATTAGAATTTATGATAATTTAATAAAATTATTTTGAATTTATTCGGAATTAAAGAATAACTTTTATGATTTAACCCCAAACGTCATTTAACTATTCCAGGGTCAACTTAAGTCCCGAAACCCGACTTGACATGAGTCATACGCCCCATGTCACTTTTTTTCCACTCATATTAGATCTTTTAATTAATATGATTAAACTAATAAAAATATCTAAGATATTTGTAACTTTATCGGTCTGTCAACTTAAACTCCGCAAATCGCGTAAAACAGACCCGATTCCTCTCCATTTCACACGTCTCTTTTTCCCCTCTTAAGCCTTGATATTTTCTTTCTTTTCATTACTCACCAACAACTTTTCATTTTACAATCAATCAAATTAAGATCTAATTAATCGTTCTTCATCGTTCTTCATTCGTTCTTCGTCGTTCTTCATTTGTTCTTCGTCGTTCTTGAGCAAACTCATCATAAAACCTTCATTTCTTAATTAAATCCGTCCTAACTTATATTTCTAGAATCTCCTCTTCGCTCTCCATCTTCAAGTACGGTTTATTTTCAATTCCGGCAAAATCGTTTTCAACACTTTAATTATGGAAAATCAAAGTTTAAATTCTAATAATGTTTTTCTTGTCATTTCTTATAAGGGGAAGATTTTGAAGACGAGTTTGGTGACTCGTATATTTTGGGTGAAGATTAGTAGACGGGTTTCTTTACTTCTTATTTTGGTGCTACTTGATTTTGCTAGCTAGGTAACAATTCTGATTTACTCGACGAAATAATGTCACATTGCTTTGGTTTCTTTTATTTTTGGTTCATCTTTTGTTTTTGGTTCATGTTATTATGATTTATGGACTTTTAGTAGTAACATGATAAGTTTGGATGGTTTTTATGTTGTATGAAATTTTTATGTTGTTAGTGTTCTTGGTGAATTTGGATGATTGTTCATAATAATGATTTTTGTATGATGGATGGTTAAATTGGTTGTTAAAATGGGTGTTTGATTAATTAAAACATGTTGGACTTTGTTTGGTGTTGATGTGTTGAACCGTAGAGCATGGCTAAGTGAAACCGGACCAAACAGCAGGTCCAGGCCGGTTTCAGACCCGGTCTGGGTTTTTTTGGGCCATGAGTGGGTCCGAGGTTTTGGTCTTTGGGTTGGGTCGATGTTTGATTGTTATGTTGTTGTTTTGACGGGTTTTAATTATGTTAAGCATGCGGGAAATAATTAGAAACGGTTTTTAGTAAAATCGATAAAAAGGCCAAAACAGCCCAAAACTAGGCCGTGGGCCCAGTCCAGGCCCATGTGTGTCTCGGCCCAAAATCAGCCCGTGGGTCCCACTTTGGGACTTGTGACGGTTTTTGAGTTATCGTCATTTTATCGTGTTTTGTAATATTTAACAAGTGGGAAATTTTTAATAAGTAACTTATTTAATTAAAAGTATTTTTCATAAAATTATTATTTCTCACATGTTAGAAATTATAATACGAGATCGTAGTTTATTTTGATATCCTTTAAGTCAAGCGGGGGGTTACGTAAGATTTAATAATTCACATGTTAGAAGTTTTTAATAAATAACATGTAATGAATATGTTGATTTTATGTTCAAGTCTATGTGGAAAAGACTCTGGTTCTAGCCGGTTTGACCAAACGGGTTTGGTCAAACTAAGATCTAGTCAGCCCCGTTTTGACTGATGACCCGTCGCGGGACTCGGGTAGGGGATTTGTCTTCAAGTAAGGTTTTATTTAATTATTGAATTAGCCTTAGTAGATATGAGGCGATATGATATTTGAATATGATTTATATGAAATTAGTCACATGATAGGATGTTTTCCGTGACTGTTTGATTATATGGTTGGTGTCGTGTTGACTAAGTACCCATAGAGAATTATGAGTATATGGCGTCTTGACCATTCTAATTCTAAATGAGTATCTTGGACCATGACATTGATAGGCCTTACTATCTTTAACGAGCATATGGAGTTCACTGCTTGATAGCTTTTGTGTCACTGGCTTGGGCCTTTTGATACCAAGCCGGGGGCATGGCATCCTAAGAGTTCCGCTTTGGGAAGGGAGCCAGCTTAAGTACTAGCCATCTCTGCTTAGGGGGTCGCCTATTAGAGTTTCTCATGTACGGTTATGTCATGGGACGAGGAATGGGTTTGCTGTTGTCGCTAGGTCTGATCAGTCTAGGACTAGGATGTTTTCCTACCTTGTGGTATAGCCTCGAGTTACAGAAGTCGACTATTGACTGTCCTAAGAACTTATGCCTGTTTGTAGACGTATTGTTCTTTCATGTTTGTATGATTCTATGAATCTTAGAAGGTGAGATGCAAGCCGGCTAAGGTTGATAGAGTTTGGATTACCGATTGTTAACTGATTCACATGATATTATGTTTGATTAGGGTTGGAGTGTATCATGGCCATGTTAAAGGTAACCTCTGAGCTAGCATACCAGCTTCCCTACCTCGTGTTATAGTTTTATTAATCGTTTCACATGAGCGCTTTTCACATGCTAGGTTATATGTTAGTTCATCTGTTTCATAACATGAAAAGCATATCATATATGTTTAAGTTTTGTATTTTCCATATACATTGCTTTTATGTTATTCATGTTTCATTAAACTCGACATTTCGTGGCTGGGAGAACTCGGAGTTACTCCCCACTGACTGTGGCTTCCGTGTTTATATTTAATGCGGTTGGCAGGTTTGTGATGCATACTTTGGGTACATTGACGAGCTAGCGAGCGAAGTATTTACCTTGGACCTATATTCTGGTTCTTAGATTGTATATTATTATACACTCTTTTTATTTCCGTATTTATACGGGAGATATGTCTCCCGTCTTGTATATTTCTTTTGTATAATATTATTTCCGTTTTGTAATGAACCTTTTTCTTTATGACACCTTCGTTATGTATTCTCATATTTTATTTAGTTAAATTTTTTTTTTTTTTTTTTCTTTCCGCAAATTTGAGGGTGTCACAAAACCGTCTCAACAAAATTAAAGTTACACTCGAAAAACAGCAAAGTTACACTCGTAAAATGTTAAAATTATATATATTCAAATTATTATAGAGAAAACCGTCCTCAAAATTTAAAGTTACGCTTGAAAATATTAAAGTTACACACGAAAAGCATCAAAGTTACACTCGTAAGGTGTTAAAATTGTTTAAATTCAAATTTTTACATACAAACCGCCTTAAAAAGTTAAAGTAACACTCTAAAACATTAGAGTTACACTCGCAAGCATCAAAGTTACACTCGAAAATCATCCAAGTTACACTCGTAAAATGTCAAAATTATATAAATTCAAATTTTTATACAAAACCGTCTAAAAAATATCAAAGTTACACTCGAAAATCAACAAAGTTACACTCGTAGAATGTTAAAAGTATATATATTCAAATTATTATATCAAAACCGTCTTTATAATTTAAAGTTACGCTCGAAAATATTAGAGTTACACTCGAAAAGTATTAAAGTTACACTCGTAAGGTGTTAAAATTGTTTAAATTCAAATTTTTGTATATAAACCGCCTTAAAAACTTAAAGTTACACTCTAAAACATTAGAGTTACACTTGCAAGCATCAAAGTTACACTCATAAATCTCAGCAGCTAAAAAGTGCTCAAAAGTGCTTAAAAGTGTTTAAAAAGTGATTAAGTAAAAGCTAGAGAGAGAAAGTTAATTAATTAGTGCATAGGTAATTAATTAGTGATAAGTGTATTTTTTAATCTCCCAAATCTCAGCCATCCATCTCCCTCATCCAATGGCTAGGATGAGGACTCAAGGACTCTAAGAAAATGGTGGACTCAATTGAACTAAGCTCTATATATATATATATATATATATATATATATATATATATATACACACATACATATAATAAGTATGTTTCTTTATTGTCTATTTGATGTACACTTCCTCGGGCAACCGAGATGGTAGCACCCTTATTTACTACGGAATGTCTTGCAGATGGCTCCTTGGGAAGTGAGGGTGTTCCAGATGGTGTCACTTACAAAAATCCTGATGATATTCTTCATGCTTTTGAGGTTTATTACAAGGACTTGCTTGGGCCATGTGGTAGTATTTCTGACTTCTTTCGAAAGGTTTATATAGACTGACTAGAGTATTCTATGTCATGTCCTTACTGATGATGAGATCAAGGAGGTTGTCTTCTCCATCCTTGAGGACAAAAGTCCTGATGTTGATGGTTATATAGACTGTCTTCTTAAAACTTGTTGGGATATCATTCATGTTGAGGTCTGTCTCGCAGTTAAGGATTTTTCATTACTGGCAAAAATTTTAAACGGATTAATTGCACTAACTTGGTTTTAATACCTAAGCTAAATAAGAATGCTTTAGTAAAGGATTTTCGATCAATTGCTTGTTGCAACACCATTTATAAGGTTATTTATATAATCCTTTGCACAAGAGTGGCTAAGATTCTCCCTATTATTGTTAATCCTGCCAAATTTTCCTTCATCAAGGGGAGGAGTATTATGGGTAATATTCTGTTAGCCAAGGCTTGGTGAGATTATATGTTTAGGAATAATTCTTCTCCTAGTTGCATAATTGATGGGCTTATCGTGTACCCAAATCAAAGATAAATTTACCCTTAGACTAGGCTAATAACAAATAAATGCAATTAGGAAAGTAAGGGGTCGATCTTGGGAAAACGAGAGTAACTTATTATAATAACCTTGTGATGATTAACTACCTTGGAACGAATATTGATTTTGATGGTTTGTAAACAGAATAAATGCATAAACACTATCAAAGTTACGATTATAACAAATATAAAGAAGTCCAGTGAGATAGGTTCACACATGTAGATTAGTTCATGTCAAGTTGGAGTTTAGAAATCAGAAAATTGATTCATTGTTTAGGTCCTACAACATCTTTTGATTTGTTGCTACCATAGTACAAAATCTAGCGAGTTCTCACGTATACTAGTTTGAACTACCAAGTTATGCTTTGTCTATTCAATTTTAGGCTATCGGTCATAGGAAAGAACATCAGATTTAGTCAAAGATTGTGATCAAGAATCATCAACTAGCAATACAATCCAAGTATGCAATAGAACAATGGTACAAATGCGATAATTTCATTCCAACAATTTTAATTATTAATCATACATGACTCCCCTATTCCCCTAGGATTAGGATTACTCACTCATGATTGAATAAACACAAGTATCATCATATTAAGGTGATTTAGATTAGTCATGGATGATGTATGGATGCAAGACAAAGTTTATAAGGATAATAACAATGGTAGAAAGTGATAATTGTTGTGAAAACTTATTGTGGATGCCCATAAGTCACATGTATTAAGGATACCTTTAAATGTCTTTGAATGGAGGATGTATCTAGACTAGTCCTTTTATTTTCCCATGACATAACCTCTACTCATATTTGTGTATATATACTCTATTATACTAATGAGAAATACATACATTTCTATCACATTCTCTACATATTATAACACGTTATCAAGCACGACGCTCTAACCGAAGTCACGGGTTAATTGATGCACCAATGGTTAGATTTATTTCTAAAGGATCAATGATTGGTTTTCTAATCTCGGGTTCTAAATTTTATTACATTTGCCATATTTATTCGTAAGTAAATCTAACTATTTTTGTTATTGAATTTTATCATCTTGGCGTAATGTTCTATCTTAATATGTGGCTAGACTTGTCGCGAGTCTCCAAATTAGTATTTTTAACTACTACAAACGCAAACTAATAGTAAGTGTAATTAGAGGTCGATCCCACAAGGAAGGTGTTTTGTTTATTAATTGTGTGCAAAATCAAGTAACTAAATGGGGATTTTGATATGTTGATGTTCTAAGTCTACTAAAACAAAAAGGAAATGAAATAATAATACAATATAATAATTGAAAATGTATAACAAATATGAGAATGATTATTGGACCAAGTAATTTCCACCAATAAGTTATGAATTGATCATTGACTCTTCTACTCTATTTCAATATTGAGTACTTTGCTATGAAGTTGTTGACTTCTAATTCCACTTATGAATGATTATTAGGTACAAGCGTAAACAAATATTCCTTATAATATCGTCAATTTAGTCAAGCGCTCAATTGTATCGAGATTGTAGATTAAAGCGATGGAATTTAGCAAAGATAAACGAAAGAAGAAAACAAGCGTTACTTCACTTTGGTTCATACAAATTTAGTCCTTTATAACTCAACGATGATGAAAAGCATACGGATTGATGAATTATAATTGCTACAATGGAATACACAAACAAACAAAAGATTCATTCATCTAATCTAGCAATGGTTAATTAACTAATGATAACTAGTTGATCATTCTAGTTGCATAATTAACAAACCAACAATAATGCAAACTAAATTTGATACTCTAAAAATGAAATAGAAATAGAGTAAGAGTCTTACAATTCAAACTAACTTAGCTTCAAAAACTTGTTCCAAGACGTAGAACTTAGCCTTCCATACAAAATAACTAAAACAAACTAGAAATTGAAAGTATTTTCTATGTATTATGATGATTAAAAGATGGAAGAAGATATGTCTAAAGTGATCAACACTCCCTCCTTTTATAGGTCTTCAAAGAGCATCTTCATAAATCCTAATAAAACTCATAAACCTCATAAAGTATGAGCATAATGGCTGAATCAAAGAGTAATTAGAAGAGTCGTCGAAATCCAATGCTCAGCCTCTCCACGAGGCTGGCCTCTTCACGAGGCTAGCTAGTAGCCGCGCCACGCAGCTAGCCGCTCCTCGCAGCTTGCTTTTCTTCCCTTGCTTCCTCTTCTTCCTTGCTTCCGCACTTTGACTCATTGTTTTGGGCTTTGACTTGCTTCAAAATCAACACTCTCATGACATCCTTAGCCCGATATTAACCTCTAAAGAAGCCCTTCTCCACTCATAGCAAGAAATCAATCCAATTACCCATTAAAACACACAAGTCCATTACAAAACCAACACTCAAGACATAAGCATTAAAATCCCCAAGTATGCTTCTTAACCCATTATTTAATAATCAAAATAACCTTATTAACCCCTACTAAACTAGACTAATCAGACTCTCCCACGCTTAGACCTTTACTCGTCCTCGAGTAAAACTCAAGGATAAGTCAAACAGAACCCACACCAAGGTCTATATAGCGAAACGTGAGTAGCTTGCTCCAACTCTAAACACCACAATTAATCACTACTACTCCAACCATCTCTCAATACTCAATCCCTCCGAGTAGGTACATGGTCTCAACAAAGTGCACACGCAAATCTAAATTAATGACCATGTGACCCAAGTTCCCAACCAAATAACATCTAAGCCATACTACAAATCAAAACACAAAGACACAATGTAGTTTAACTCATCACACTTCACCACCCAACCCCCCTTATTACTTCAAATGATTAAATCCCGAACCACCCTTCAAACCTCCTTATGTCGCCAACTCCAAGGTGAATCAAGTAATCAAGTAACTCTTTTTTTTTTTATATTCCCTCATTTTGCCTAGATCGCCCGCCCTTGCGGGTTTTCAATCTAGCTTTTATTCCTTACACTAATCTCATGGCACGCATCTCAATTCTTCATTTTACCCGGAGTGCCCTTTCGGGTTTTCACTCCGTCCTCGGCCATTTCACCCAATCTTGCTTAGGCGCCCGCTCTTGCGGGTTTTCACCTAGTCGGGTTCTTTTTTTTTTTCTTTTTTTTTTTAACAAAATAAAATATATATACAACATGGAATTCCCTCCCCCACGCTTAATCTTCACATTGCCCTCAATGTGAGGAACAACAAAAAGTAAGACATGGAAAAGAGAAAGAAAAACATACCAAAGTACCTTAAGGACCGGAGGGATCTCCGGTACCATCGTTATTAGAGGCATGATCCGCCTCCCTAAGTTCCCGTGCTTTCGCAAATTCATCCCACTTACTATTCAAAGACCGAACAAGCTCATGTGTCTCCAAAAGCATATTAGAAAGTGCGGCGAGCTTATCATCGGTCCTAACTTGCCTAGCATCCACCTCCTTCCTCCAAGCATCAACCTCTTTCATCCAAACTTGATCATAAGTAGCCACGGAAGTAGTAGCAAACGACCGTTTAGCCGTAGGATCGTTACCACTTCTATCACCATCACCATCACCATCACCCTCCGCATTTTTATGAGTCTTACTTCCCCTACTAAGCTCGTCGGATCCCTCATCATCACTTCCATCTTCTCCATCCATTAAAGGATCAAGATCAGGATCGGGGCTAAAAAAGAAATCCTCCGTCACTTCCCCATAAGTCAAAGGCTCGTCCTCCGAAAGAGGCATTTTCTAATAAGGATCATTTTTTGGACCCCAACACCAAAAGTAAGTACCCTCTACCAACCGAGGCCGTAGCAACTTAGCTTGGATCAAACAAGGAATATCCAAAAGATAGCTATCCATCAAAGGCACTTCATCATCCCCCACATCTATCTTCAAATGTTTCATTATCAAAGTCACCAAACCCCCTCCACCAATCCTAGTTCCCTTCTTAGTACCCAATCGTAAGCAAGATTTCACAAAAAGAGCAACCCAATCGGGGACACCCTCACCTTCCGGAGTCATAGCCCATAAATAACCAAATTGGACACGAGGGAGTTTAGTGGGTTCCCCTTTACAAAGGAATGTATTGGCTATCAAACGGTGAGCAAACCTAAGACAAGGATGAGTGATTTGTGAGCTTATTTCACCTTGTTTCTCTTTTGTATCCAAACCCGTCAACTCCTTCCACCATTGAGTTTCCGCCTCTTTACCTAAACCCTTATATGTCACCTTACTCATCTCCTTAATACCAAAATCTTTTCTCAACCCCGCATAAGTCAAAGAATGAGGCTTTCCTTTCAAACGGAAGGTGATTTTAGGAGTTTTATTGGACTCTCCCGACAATGTTAAGGTGGATAAAAACTCTAAAGTGTACCTCCTATAAGTGTGAGCTCCCTTAGCCATTAAATTCTCCAAACCAACACATTTCAACAAACACTTCACTACATCAAGCATACCCAATTTTTCTAGTGTGTCATGACAAAGAAATCGGGTTTCCGTCATATGACGTTCATGTAAATCATCCCAAATTTGGCCTTGTGTAAGTGTTAAAGAATCGTGTTTAGGAATGGGTATTCGTCTAGGAATAATGGTGGTTGTTTTTGAAGTGGTGTGGGTAAATTTTTGTGTTTTGGTGGGTGGTTGTGAGGTAGAAACGGTGGTGGTGCCGCATTTATTGGTCCTCATCCCGACAATGACAACAATGCACAACAAAGAACAATTCCAAGTGCTCAAGAACAACAACAAAACTTACTTACAACTCCAAATCTCCCTCAACAAAGAACAACTTCAACAAATTCAATCACAAGATCAATAAAACACCAACACAAGTCAAGAAACAATGATAATTCCTTTAAATTAAAGCTAGAATGCAACTTCAAGCATAAAATTAAAAGGAAGAGACAAAGTATGAAATTTTTACCCAAATGATGAGAAATTTGCCCCTTGATGATGCGTAATGATAATGTAATCTCCTTATTGCTGAAAATGGACCCAAATCGACTACTTCAACCCAAAATTTCGAAAAACCCAAAATCCTTATTGTCAGGGTTTCAAAAATTCGAAAATGGCTACTAATGTTGAAGGAAAGCAATGAAAATTGGTTGTGTGAAAGAGAAAACAAAGATTTGAACTAATTTGCTGTGAGGAAAGGGATGGAAATTGATCTATTCGAAAATCACTGCTCCTCGTATTTGTCTAGGCCGTTTTCTTTTTTCTTTTTATTTGTTGTGCATGGAACTGAAGAAGAACAAAAGGAAAGGGGGTGTTACGTTGGCTGCGTGGGGCGGCTGTCAAAGCAGGAGGGGAAGCAGCGAGGGGTCGTCTGGTGCCGCGAAGGGGTGGTTGGTGTCGCGAGGGACGTCTGATTCGTGCTCCGTGTTGCTGCTAGCCGCGGCTCTATGCTTCCGGTTATTCCTTGTTTTGATTTTGTTTTTCTTCTTCTTTACCTACAAAACACAAACACAAGCAAATTAGATTAAAGGAAACTAATTTAATAACAAGCAAATAGAAACTACATAAAATAAATAAAGTAAAAGAAAATAAAATAAAAGAAAATCGGGTTGCCTTCCGTAAAGCGCCTTAGTTAATGTCGTGGCTCGACATGGAAATGAGAAGCTTAATCTTCATAAATTGGGTCGATAAGATTAACTTCCTCGACCGCTTCCTTTTGAAATTCGTCATAATACGGTTTGAGACGGTATCCATTAACTTTGAAAATATTTTCCGTAGAAGGACTACGAATCTCCACCGCTCCATGTGGAAATACTTGAGTGACAATAAATGGGCCAACCCATCTTGACCGTAGCTTACCCGAAAATAAGCGAAGACGGGAGATGTAAAGCAAAACCTTTTGACCAACGGAAAATGTCTTCCTAGAAAGCATCTTATCATGTCATGCCTTTGTTCGCTCTTTGAAAATCGCCGCATTTTCATACGACTCATTTCTAATCTCCTCTAACTCTTGCAATTGCAACTTCCGGTACACACCCGACTCATCCATTCTCATGTTTAAAGTTTTTACCGCCCAAAAACCCTTGTGCTCAAGCTCGACCGGAAGATGACAAGACTTACCAAAAACAAACCGGTATGGTGACATACCAATCGGAGTTTTATAGGCCGTTCTATACGCCCATAATGCATCATCCAACCTCAAGCTCCAATCTTTCCGACTCGGATTCACCGTCATTTCCAAGATTGACTTCACCTCTCTATTGGACACTTCGGCTTGGCCATTTGTTTGAGGATGGTAAGCGGTAGATACTTTGTGAGTGACGCAATATTTCTTTAAAAGTGCTTCTACCGTCCTATTGCAAAAGTGTGTGCCTCTATCGCTTATCATTGCTCGTGGAATTCCGAACCTAGAAAAGTGGTTAGACTTGAGAAAATCTGCAACAACTTTAGCATCGTTAGTCCTAATGGGTTTAGCTTCCACCCACTTCGATACATAATCAACGGCAAGAAGTACATATAAGAAACCATGAGACATGGGAAACGGACCCATAAAATCTATACCCCATACATCAAAAATTTCACAATAAAGCATAGGGGTTTGAGGCATCTCATTACGACGAGAAATATTACCACTCCGTTGACAATTGTCACAAGTTTTGACAAAACCATGGGCATCCCGAAACAATCTTGGCCAATAGAAGCCACAATCAAACACTTTCTTTGCGGTCCTCCTAGCTCCAAAGTGTCCTCCACAAGCATAGGAATGACAAAAAGTTAGAATAGAGCTCATCTCATTTTCCGTAACACATCTCCTCACCACTTGATCCGAGCAATGCTTCCATAAGTAAGGATCATCCCAAACATAGTATTTGGCATCACTCCGTATCTTCTCCTTTTGGGATTTGGAAACACCTGTAGGAAATTCATTGGAAACAAGAAAGTTAACAATGTTAGCGTACCAAGGAGAAACGAAAGTAAGGGCAAAGAGTGTTTGAACGGGAAATGTGCCTCGAATAGGCTCCTCAAGTTTCTCTATATTCACTAACCGACTTAAGTGGTCCGCAACGACATTTTCGGCTCCTTTCTTGTCCTTCACCTCTATGTCAAATTCACTTAGCAACAATACCCATCGGATAAGCTGTGGCTTAGCCTCTTTCTTTGTCATCAAATACCTAAGAGTGGCATGATCGGTGAAAACCACTACTTTAGTACCAAGTAGATAGGACCTAAACTTTTCTAAAGCAAATACCACCGCCAACATCTCCTTTTCGGTAGTAGAGTAGTTCTTCTGAGCCTCATTGAGAGTCATAGAGGCATAGTAGATCACATGGGGCACTCTCCTAACTCGTTGACCCAAGACGGCACCAACGGCGTAGTCACTAGCATCACACATAAGCTCAAATGGAAGAGACCAATTTGGAGCTTGTATGATTGGGGCCAATGTCAACTTCTCCTTTAGCTTGTCAAATGCCTCCTTATACGCTAAGTCAAACTCGAATTCTGCCTCCTTTTGCAATAATTTGCACAATGGTGAAGCTACCTTGGAAAAGTCTTTGATAAACCGACTATAAAAACCTGCATGACC
Source organism: Heliosperma pusillum (assembly GCA_022085475.1). NCBI lineage: Eukaryota > Viridiplantae > Streptophyta > Magnoliopsida > Caryophyllales > Caryophyllaceae > Heliosperma > Heliosperma pusillum. The sequence goes on from JAIUZE010001572.1 coordinate 18,704, forward strand.
AAGGAAAGAGAGAACTTCACGAACATTAGTAGGGTGGGGAAGTGATTGAATAGTGTCAATTTTGGCTTTATCAACGTCAATACCTTTAAAGGAAACCACATGCCCAAGTACAATACCTTGCTCCACCATAAAATGACATTTCTCAGAATTTAAGACAAGGTTAGTATCAATGCATCTCTTAAGCACAAGAGATAAATGAGTCAAAAAACTATCAAAGGAATCACCATGCACGGTAAAGTCATCCATAAAAACATCAATGAAATTCTCAACATATTCCGAGAAAATATTAACCATGCATCTTTGAAAAGTTGCGGGAGCATTACATGACCCAAATGGAATGCGTCGATACGCAAAGGTGCTAAATGGACAAGTAAAGGTGGTCTTATCTTGATCTTCGGGCGCAATAGCAATTTGAAAATAGCCCGAATAACCATCTAAAAAGCAATAAAAAGGCTTACCGGCAAGCCGCTCAAGCATTTGATCAATAAAAGGCAAGGGAAAGTGATCTTTCCTTGTCACCGCATTGAGTGTACGGTAGTCAATACAAACACGCCACCCATTTTGTACTCGGGTGGGAACCAATTCTCCATGTTGATTTTCTACAACCGTCACTCCACTTTTCTTTGGCATCACTTGAGTGGGGCTCACCCACTTGTTATCGGATATTAGGTATATCATACCCACTTGCAAAAGCTTTAAGATCTTTTTCTTCACCACCTCCATCATAGGTGGATTCAATCGCCTTTGTGGTTGCCTTACCGGTTTGGCATCCTCTTCCAAGAATATATGGTGCATACAAGTGGTTGGACTAATACCCTTGATGTCGGCAATAGTCCATCCAATTGCAAGTTTATTCTCCTTAAGAACTTCCACCAACTTTACCTCTTGATCCTCGGTAAGCTTGCTAGAAATGATCATTGGTAAAGTTTCTTCATCACCTAGAAAAACATATTTCAAATGGGAAGGTAATGGTTTCAACTCAACCACGGGTGCATGTAAAACTGATGGCAACAATTTCTCACTAGGCAAAGTTAGAGTCAATGGTTTAGAAAATGAAGGTATTATAGGAAGCCTTTCCATCTTGGCTAAAGAAGCCACCGCTTTCTTCAAATCATGAGATAGAGAAAAACTTAAATCATCACAAGCCAACCTATTATCAATAGCTACGAGCAAGTCATCTCCTCCATTCACATTGAACACATCCTGCACTAAAGGCTCCAAAATATCAATCATGAAACAAGAATGATCATCACGAGGATATTTCACAGAATCATAGATATTAAACTTAACCACTTGACCATCGGCTTCCATAGTAAGAGAGCCATTAGACACATCAATTTTAGTACTTGCGGTTCTCAAGAATAGCATGTTGGAGTAAGTGTCCTCCACAATAGTGCATTTATATAATAAATCTCATTTGGAATATACGTGGCATGATTAGTATATTTTGATACTCCACGTCAGTTGATTAACGTAAATCGGTAACGCTCGGCTGACTAGAGTTTGACGTTATTGTCGTATGACGGCGGTGATCAACTGATCCCTTTAGGTCACACCTATAGGATGAGACCCAAATAGAATACTAATTATTTGTATACGATACAGTTTAATTAGGGCATTACATATATTTGATATGTACGTTTAGTTAGGAGAGTTATTTATTGGAAATTGAGTTTAGGAACTCATTCCACTTAAGTTTATTAGTCAATTATACGATAACTGACTGAATAAATTTTACGTCTTATTTTAATACGATTAAATAAGATTTAATTTAGTGATTAATCGTTAATTCATTAAATTAGTTGAGGTAATGCATATATTTTGAGGTAGAGGTAATTAGTTAATTATATTTACAAGGAGTTGTAAAATAAATTAACTGGGCATTGTGGGATCCATTATATATTGATATAATGGTAAAATATCACTTAAAAGTTAAGTATATATTGTTTATTAATTTGTGTCATATAATTGTTATATGATCAAAGTAACACTTAATTATACAAGATAATTAAGCATATGATTAATAAGTATTTGTGGGATAAATATCAAAAAATCAAAATGGTCCATATAAGACACATGTGGACCGGTTTTAGCTAGTAGAAAAACAATCATGTTTATTCTCTACTAAATCCACACTCCACCACATGATTATGATGTGTATGACACATGATCATTATCATTATACAATACCATACTCTACCATTATGCATGTGAATAAAATAAGAAGAAAATCACCCACTTTGGAGCCTTGTCATGACCGGCCAAATGCTCCTATATAGAGCATTTGTTGCTCATTTTTCCACTTGACTTGATTCTTCTTTTATTCACATCTTCTCCCTAAAAAAGCTCCTACATCTCTCTAAACTTACATGTAAAACTAATAATCATGTCATATTACTAGTGTAGTAATACAATAATATTAGTAGTATTAATTCTTACTTATTATCTAGTTAATAATAAGGTAAGATTATTTGGGTTTAATCTTGGGTGCAACAAGAAGAAAACCTTCTACTTTGGAGGTTGTTTTATGGAGGATCATCCATTAATTACATGCTCAAGAAAAATAAGAATGAGTTCTTATTGTGCCCATATTGAACCGAAAATTTCCAATGTAAGGATGTTTTCGTCTTATCTTTTCTTTTATGCTTTTATTTTTGTATGCATGATAACTAGATCCTAAATCATTAAGTTAATGTAATTTAATGAACTAATTAGAGGAGTCTAATTAGAGGTCTGGGACTTTCATGTGATATCAGAGCTCAATTTTTACATGCATGTCGATTTTAAGCATTAAAATCGAGTTATACGATAACTTGGGTAAAATTGAAAATTTGTGTTAAAAATTGGTTTGCACAAAATTTTTGATTTGCATGCATACCTACTGACCTAAAAATGGTTGTGGTCAAATTTGGTGATTTTAGGGATTGATTTGCTATTTATTTTGATTTATGGCCTTTAAATCATGTTAATATGCATGTTTTATGTTAAAAGTTAACTAAACCTAGTTGCATGTTGATTCTGGCCATAAAATTTTTATATGATCTCACATGCATTTTGTACATACTTTATGTAAAATTTCGTGACTTTTAATTAAGTTTTGAATGATTATTGATTTTTATAAGATAAAAGTCAATAAAGTGAGATTATTATGATCATAAACTTGAAACGTCGTTTTATGGTCTTGAAAATTTTTGGTACATTTTATAATCTAATTTATATCATCTTGGTGAAGTTTTATAATTTTTTGCACTATTTAACTATATTTAATGATTTTTATTTGATAAAACCGTTGAATACAAAGTTATTTGTTCATAAAATTAATTCAAATTTTTTGGGCAAAGTTTTATGGTTTTTGGAGTTCATGGAAATATTCCAGAATGTACAAATATTTTTGTTTCAAATATTTATGATTTTTATATTTTTTTTGGGTTTATTTCATAAATGTTATGATTAAACCTCTATATTTAGCAAATACGATCAATTCGAACTAATTAAATACAAACAAAATTAGTGGGGACTAATTTTGAGTTCTAAATAAGTTTAAATAATTAGTTTGAGTTTAAATACGATTTAAGTGTTGATTATTGATTTTTAATGGTTAAAAATCGATAAAATCCATAAAACTGAGCTAGAATGAGCATGATAAGTATTAAGGGAGAGTTTGGCATGATTTTTATAGCATTTTATTTATGCTGTTATTTTTGAATGAATGAATGTCATTTATTTAATTTTTAATGCAAGTTGTACCTAGTATGACCTAGATTATTTTAATCGGTATTACCCGTAATGTAAGGAAATACCGATTCGGTTGTAACTTTATTTCCGATCTCGTATCGCCGTTTGTAATAATTTAATTTCATTTTCTAGATCAAATGTTTAATAGGAATTTTATTTGTATCTTTTTGTAATTAATTATTATGAAGACGGAGACTCCCGAAGTCGGTGTTCCAAAGGACGGTGCCAGGAAGAGGCAAGGGGCCAAGGAGTTGGTTTCCGATTTTGTAATCTTCTAGTTAATTAGATTAGCTAGGTGGCCATACTAGGATTTATTATTTACTTGCTTTATGTTTTTTCGTTCATGCCAAAATCGCCAACATGCATTTTTATTTTTCGATTGTCAATTCAAAGTTATTCAAAATTCACCGACTTAGTTCACTTATAAGGAATTAATGACTAAATTGACAAGACCTCTCACATAACTTAAAAAAAAAATTGAGATTTAGCCTTACCAATTGAAGCACCTATGAACCCCGTGTTCATTAGGGGTACCACGCTCGTGGGTCCCTTTTTACCTCGGGTAATTAGGGTGATGCGATCACAAACCAAAATTGGATTGGACTCAACGAGATAAGCGTTAACTTGGGACTAGGAGATGGATTTAGTTGAAATCCGTCAACCAAGAGTTCTAAGTGTAGAATTAGTCAAGTATTGACTTACCATTTTTAGATAAAGGTAGCATACGATGACTATTTTTTGTCTAAAGATGGATCTTGGAATCACTTATATAATTTCGTGAGGGGTCATTATATGAGTGACTTGTTTAAAATTGTTTTTACAAGTAAATTATATAAAAGCAATGAATGTTTATTTTCCGTTGAGATTTATTTTATACACGCAAATGACAATTATTTTTCCTTCTACGAACTTGTAAATCCGTTCAATCGTGGAAAGGAGTTTCCATTATTTTATACGGTAGCATTTTGATTGCGATCTCTGATTAAACCACCGTAGCTAATGACAAAATGAATTTTATCTTTTGATCCTCATATTCACCATTGCAAATGTCTCTTATGAAGAGTAAATGAATAAGTCACACTTAGTCAAAAACGTTTTGATTTTTAGTGACGTCTTCTCATAACAATGGTACATCAATCTTTTCGCTCCAAAGAATATATATTTTTATTTTTGGTATGTCGTCATAATGCTCCTTATCGAGGCTTACCTCAAAAGAGGCCAAATCAGTTGGGATGACTAGATTAAACGATTTATTTGAAATCATGAATAACCAAATACCGTAGACATTTCATGAAAGGTTTATCCTTTTTGAACAAAGGCAAAGTATATACCTCCAAAATTATTATGGGACCCACCATCACTGGAGAAGTTCTCTTCTTGATCAACTTGAGATGAAGCATTGTTCACATATACCTCACCAGCACCGCAAAGCCGGAAGTGACCAACTTAAATCTCCCTAGACCCCTCAAGTCCTCCATAAATGGAAGAATCTTCTTCGGCAGCCTCTCCCCTTTATCTCCAAAGTAGGTAACTCCTAAGAACCACCACACCCAAAGCCTAACCCGCTGCTCAAAAGTGTCAGGCGGGACATCCACCTCATGTCCCCCAAGAACCATTCGGACCTTCTTAGGCCCTCGCCCAAGAAAAAAGTCCCTAACATAGGAACTTGGAATTAAGCCCAAGACCGCAGTCGCGCCTCTAGCCAGGCTGTATCCCACCAATCTATGAGCTTCCTCCGACTGAATGCCCATAGTCGCCTCTAGCCAGTTGATCTCCTCCAAGTCACATGGAATACCCGAGATCATCCCAAAGTCCTCTAAAGTAACTCCGAATTCCCCAAAAGATATATGAAAAGTCGAAGTGGTGTCCCAAAAGCGGTCCAGCAAACCCCGAAGAAGCGACATGAAATATCCTTACGAACATGGCGGGTTTGATACCCTTGATTGCCATGAAGTCTTTTAAATCCCTAACTTGGTTCAGTGGGTTTTCGTGTCCCTTGAATTTGGGAATATCGTCAAGCGTGGGGTTGGTAGGTAATTGATCGTTGACAGGTTAATACTTGCGGTTATTTTCACGATAAACATCGTCTCATTTGAGATACATGAGCTGTTCTTTTAGGTACTTGAGACATTTCTCCGCGTCAGTAAGCGAAGAAGGATCCCTTTCGAGGACGCTAGGACCATTTGGTGTAAGAGTAGGACTATTTGAGTTTCAACTTGGGCTTTGGTTTCTAGCACCGTAAAAAGTTCTTGGATTGCGGCTAATTGGATATAGGCAACGTCCTTGTCGGTTTAGAGTCGATTAAGAACTCCCAGAATTTATTCGTTAGGGTTGAGATCGTTTCCGTGGTGGCTAGTTTGAACACTTCCTTGACCAGTCATTTTCCGAGCTAGGGAGAGAAAACGACAGCGCGTTATTAACTCATTTGACTATGGCTTAAACTAAAAGACGCATTTTGACATAGAAATTAAGACTTACTCGAATAATGGAAAGAAGTTTAAAAATGTGGTGTGTTGTAAATGATTTGAGATTTTGAAAAGTTTAAGGTCCGAAAATATCGTGTGTGTACGGGATTTTGGGACGTGTATTTTGAAAGATTACTAGCTATGTAGTCAGAATTTGTTTTCCTAAAGACTTAAATGGCTCATTCTTTGAAAGCTTTTGGGAAATGATTTTGCATTTTTGAAACGGCTTTGGATTTTAAATTAACTTGAAGTTTTTTTTTAATGTTTTGATTTTGGTATAAACTCGTTTTGTAAAAGGCATAAATTTTGACTCGAAGAAAGCACATATTAAGTATACAATTGGGCATTATAACGGTATGCATTATGTTTAATAAAGGTATTGGGATAAAGGTGGGTTTACTCACCAAGCTATCCAACCCAGATTAGTGGAGAAAACATACCAAACACGAGTAAGGCCGGTTCCAAGTTTTATTTGAGTGAGTAGTGAAAGACCTTGGTACAACCACGAGTTGGTACCATGGTGTGCTTGACATCAATTGATATCCATCCACTAAGAGACAACTGTGAATTCGCTCCATCTAGACGAGACGATCTTGAAACTTTTTAAATACTGTATGTAAAATTTTAAATACTGTATGTAAAATTTTGTGACTTTTAATTAAGTTTTGCATGATTATTTAGTTTTATAAGATAAAAGTCAATAAAGTGAGATTATTATGATCATAAAATTGAAACGTCATTTTCTGGTCTTGAAAATTTTTTGGTACATTATATAATATGATTTATATCATCTTGGTGAAATTTTATAATGTGTTTCACTATTTTACTATATTTAATGGTTTTTATTTGATAAAACCGTTGAATATTAAGTTATTTTTTCATAACATTTATTCAAACTTTTTGGGCAAATGTATCTGGTTTTAAGAGTTCCTGGAAATGTTCCAGAATGTATTAAATTTTTGGTTTCAAATTGTTATGATTTTTATATTTTATTTTGGGTTTATTTCATAAATGTTATGATTAAACCTCTATATTTAGCAAATACGATCAATTCGAACTAATTAAATACAAACAAATTTAGTGGGGACTAATTTTGAGTTCTAAATCAATTTAGATAATTAGTTTGAGCTTAAATATGATTTAAGTGTTGATTATTGATTTTTAATGGTTAAAAACCGATAAAATCAATAAAACCGAGCTTGAATGAGCATGATAAGTGTTAAGGGCGATTTTGGCATATTTTTTCAGCATTTTATTTATGTTGTTATGGTTAAATGAATGAATGTCATTTGTTTAAATTTTATTGCAAGTTGTACCTAGTATGGCCTAGATTATTTTAATTGGTGTTACCCGTAATGTAAGGGAATACCGATTCGGTTGTAATTTTATTTGCGATCTCGTATCCCCGTTTGTAATAATTTAATTTCATTTTCTAGATCAAATGTATAATAGGAATTTTATTTGTATCTTTTGTAATAATTTATTAAGAAGACGGAGATTCCCGAAGTCGGTGTTCCAAAAGACGGTGCATTTTTTGGAGCATGTACCGTGAAGAGGCAAGGGGCCAAGGAGTTGGTTTCCGATTTTGTAATCGTTTAGTTAATTGGATTAGCTAGGTGGCCATACTAGGATTTATTATTTTCTTGCTTTATGTTTTCGCTCATGCCAAAATCGCCAACATGCATTTTTATTTCTCAATTGTCAATTCAAAGTTATTCAAAATTAACCGACTTAGTTCGCTTATATGGAATTAATAACTAAATTGATAAGACCTCTCACATAACTTAAAAAATTGAGATTTAGCCTTACTAATTGAAGCACCTATAAACCTCGTGTTCATTAGGGCTACCACGCTCGTGGGTCCCTTTTTACCTCGGGTAAGTAGGGTGATGCAATCACAAGCCAAAATTGGATTGGACTCAACGAGATAAGCGTTATCTTGGGACTAGGAGATGGATTTAGTTGAAATCCGTCAACCAAGAGTTCTAAGTGTAGAATTAGTCAAGTATTGACTTACCATTTTAGATAAAGGTACATACTGTAACACCCGGAAATGTACCCTATTTTTCTAGTAGAAATATTTTACGAAACCTTTTCAGTAATTTTAAGTTATAATTTATAATTTTAAGTTCCGAGTCGAATTTAGAATTTCCGAGTTCGTATTTGGAATTTCCGCGAGATTTCATGAAAAAGCCGTCTTAAGTCTAGTTTGACTTTTCTTGACTTTGGAAATCGTCTTTGACTTTTCCTACACAACTCACACTACCTCCCTTAAACCTATTTCTTCATTCACACAAACACAAACATTTCTTCATCCTTAAGAAACCAAAAACCTAGCCTCCATAGCTTTTTCGATCTTAAAATCATCGTAGCTCATTCGTTACTTGCTAGAATTCACGTAAGTTCGTCTCATTCTTCTCCCCTTACCTTCCTCTATCCGTATTGATATTAAAATCATCGTCTTTCTCGCTTTTCAATCTTTCCGTCTTTCTCAAGATGAATTTTATTCATCTTTTATGATCTAGTTGTAGGTGGTGACCTCCAAGATCCCGACAAAGACTATTACCTTATTGAAGAGGAGCTTGACGAGTAGTAAAGACGCTTAAAGGTAACGGTGAAGGGTTACTCGATATCATTTACGTGTTTTATGTGATTTCTAGGATAGAAACCGGATGTAGATTATGGTTAGTAAGCTTATGACTTGTATTGTTGTTGATGGATGTTGTTAGTTGTTAATTGATATGAGAATTGATGATTTGTAATGATAAATGAGGTTTTTGTTGTTGATAACATGTCGATTTTTGTTCGTCCTTGAATCCCGTGAAGGACGCAGGCTGCGTTGGGGGACGCAGGCTGCGTCTTAGGACGCAGGCTGCGTCGTAGGACGCAGACCGCGTCACCCGCTGCCAACAGAATTTTTCCTGCACTGACCCCTTTTCGTAAAATGATCATATCTCCTTCGTTACTTGCTTGTTTTGGGCGTATGACATCTCGTTGGAACCGTAAGAGGTTAAGCTATCACCTTGACTTAGAATTTCTGCATTCCCATATCTAGAACTCTAGTTATGACCGTTTGAAGTGGACCCTTGTTTTCGTTGGTTTCCAAACAACATTGTTTTGGAGAGGTGATCTATGTTTTTATTCCTTATGCTTCATAAACTTGTTCTAATGCTTATGTATCATGTATTGACTCATGTTTATCATAATTAAACTTATATGATTCCCTATTCACATGTTTTGTGACGGTTTTTGGTATGTTCCCACTTTGAGTCGGTTCTTACAAATGTTACGGTTTGAGCACTATTTTGTCTTGTGCTTTGTATTCTCATTCCCTTGGCTACCTTCCCGTTCGTAAGGCTGGAATGTCGGAACGGAGAGGTATCCTACTGCTTAATTGCATGTGTTAGTGGGCATACGACGACGTTGTTGGGAGTTGAACGCTATGCGTTGATCGCCTCGGCCGTCAAATGTTGTGTACTTGCGAGGTGGTGTTATTTGCATGTAGCGTACCGCTTGTTATGAGGCTTGAGCTCTTTTCCGCTTCTTTCGTGAAGTGATCTACCGAATTTGGGGTACTCGGCGTCTTTGTAAGACCGAGTCTTGGATGCGAAACGTTTTATCGCATGTCGAATCGGAACACGTAATATTCCGAGAATCTGGCCAGGTTTATACTAGGACCGTATTATTATCGTCGTGCTACCAGGAGGAAATTAGTCTACATATACGAAATGTAGCATCGTGTATGAGTTCAGGGAAATGTTTATCCCGTGGATGCCTGTTAATCATACTTGCCATGTACACGATGCTAGTGCGTTTCATTTACCGTGAGAGATGTCGTCTTTGTGTCGTCATCTTTGAATGCGTGATTTCATGATATTATTCATGGTCATTGCATGATTGGGCACCGTCTATGTATTGGGTTTTTTGAATGGATGATAACATGATGGATTTATTCATGGTCATTGCATGACTTGGCATGGTTGTTTGTCGAGTCTCAATCTTATCAAACTTATACCGCTAACGGTGAGATGCAAGCCCTAGTGAGCGTATTCGGTTGCCTAAGAGTGTCTTCCCCGAGTCTTTGTATAACATGATGGATTCGGACTTGTGCTTCATATGCTCTTATCATTATATATTGAATTGCCTATCTATTCTTATCGCATCTCACATGTATATCTTTATGTATGCATGCTCTACTTTTGTATTTCCTTCTATGTACGTTTAATGTGATATGGCTGGGAGAACCCGGAGTTACTCCCCACTGATTGTGGCGTTCATGTTTTTCATGGATGAACAGGTTGCTTGCATGGATGGCTTTTTGCTTGACATTTTGGGTTCGGGTGTGAGCTAGCGGGCGTTGTCCCTGGATTAAAACACCTCTAGACGATTTTAGCTTATTTGCTACACTTTTACTTGTTAACCTTTTGGAGAGACTTCGTCTCTTGATGTAGTAAAATTCGTACTTCAGTTTGTAATATTGACACTCCTCGTATTCTTTCCTTGCATGTATAAAAGTTTTTAAAACTTCATATTTCCGCTATATAATTCACATGCTTGTTTGTTTTATATTTCCGCATTCGCGAGGGTTGTCACATCTTCAAGCCAAAGTTATAGCTAATGAGGTTATAACTTTACAATTGAAGAAAGTCTATGAGCTTCTAAAATCTGAAGCTAAGGCAAAGAAAGTTGCTATCATTGATCACAAGAAAGAAAACTCTTTTCTTTCTCAGCAATTGAAAGATATAGAGGCTGAATTCTCCCAGGCCAATGATCAACATAATGAGGAGAAATTTATCTTGAACAAACGTTTAATGATTTTCGTGAAAACTTTAAAAAGAACAATCCCTCCAAAGACTCGAATATAGACCATTCGATATGTGAAAAAGAAATTCAGTCTTTGAAGGAATGGCTCCTACATGCACGAAAAGTTTATGATAAATGGGAAGGAAGTCAAAAAGTCTTAAACTTCCTTACCAAACAGTCTAACAATAACATGAAGATGGGTCTAGGACATTAATGTTATAGTCGTAGAGACCATGAAAGTGCAAATACACTTCTTCTGACCGTGATTTCAGAAGAAGGAAATACGACAATCTTTCAGAATATCCGATTTGCAATTATTGTGGTCACAATGGTCATGTTAAAGAGAATTGCGTTAAATATGTCAACGACAACAAAAATCAAACTAATTTTGTTAAAGAACATGACGTGTCTAGTATTGATGAATCTGAACATGAACCTCAACATGAAGAATTTAGAAATAATGAGTTCAGATGGTTTTATGACATGGCTTTCGATTACACATCTAAAGTGAATATGAATAGAAAACGGTCGTTCAAACCTAGTGTGCGTCATTACTAGAAAACCCTATGTTAAGACCAAAAGAGTTGTAAAACAGGTATGGGTTAGAAAGAATCAAATATATAGAGTCACTAACCACAAATGACCCTACTTAGCGTGGGTACTAAAAACCTGTATTTGATTCCCTTGCAGATAATAGTGAAAGAAAATAATCAATAGTATCTCGAAAGTGGTTGTTCGAGACACATGAGCGGAAATAAGAATCTTTTTCTTTCACTAGAGCCCTTCGACGGTGGCAAGATCACCTTTGGAGATAACAAGAAGGGCAAGATAATCGGTGTAGGTAAGATTGGTATATCTTCTTCACATGCTATTGACAACACCAAAATGTGTTGTGTCTAGTAGTATTTATTAGGTTCGTTTATTATACTTTTTACGGGTCGTTAGCATTGTTTTATGTTAACCTTAGTCTTTGTAATAATGTTGTTATTTAGTAATTTTAGTCAACTTTTAGAGTCAAACCCAGAAGTCAACAAAAGTCAAACCCGAAACCCGAGACCCAAAACCGGGAAATTGGAGTGGGCTAGAAACGAATCATCAATGCAAGAAGATCAAATCCAATGGGTCAATGGAAGTCAAGGCGGGACTAAAATCCACAAGGTCAACGAAAGTCAAGGCGCTCAAGCAAAGGAAAAACTGGCAGCATGAAACGCTGCCAGCGTCACCACGACGCTGCCAGCGTCCAGTTCTCAGGATGGTGTTCTTCATTTCTCCGTCTTGTCATTTGAAAGCCCATTTTCTCAAGGCCCCTAGGTTTGCGGACCAAGGGTATATAAGAAGCAAATTGTAGAGAGAGAAACATACAACATTGGATACAACATTCCACAACACATTTCCTTAGAATTCTCTCTAGTTTTGTTCTTCATTTTGGCTTTGTATTTTGGTTGAACTTCATAATGGGTTGTAATATTTGGATTATGGGTAGCTAATTTTCCATTGCTTAGTGTAATTTGAACAAGTTCTCTCCTTTTAGCATTGTAAGACCTTTTGAACCTCTTCTTCTTTATTTAATTCCATTTTCTTATGTTTGAATTCCATTGTTGAATGAATTGTTGTTGAGACTAACCATCTTTGCATTTCTTTGTTTAATTAGTGCTTTGTCTTGATAAATTTGGTTAATTTGTCTTGGTATTTGTTGAAGCAACCTTGAAAGATTGTAACTTTGGTTAAAAGTTGGAATCTTTTGAGTGAAATTTGGTTTTTTGTGTAATTAGAACATGGTTTAGTGTTTTATTACATGATTCTAGCATGTTTCTTTGGTTTTGTGCTTAAAGCTTGCATCTTTAATTGTGCTTATGTTTTAATATGTATTGGTTGGGTTGTAAAGGGTCATCCATGGATGGTTTAATTTATGTTGGCTAATTTCTTAGGAACTTGTTTTAGATAATTAGAGAAGAGAGGAAAAGAGGGTCTTTACTTTGTTAATTGTTGGGAACTTGGGAGAATTACACTAAGTTGTTTCTCCATATTTGAATATTTGAATCTTTAGTTTTTGTTGGTAATTTTAGACTTGCTAGTCAATTCTCATGTCAAACTTTCTCCCTATATGTGTCTACATGTTTTCTCATTGTGAATATCATAGTTTGTAATTAATTTAAGCTTCTGTTTTAATTAGTGTCTTAATTTGTGATTAGAGTAATTAGTTTTGTTAATTGGCATTTTGCAAGAGTCTAGATTAGTTTAATTTGGTTAATACCGCCTTCTCTTGGGTTCGACCCTATTCTTACCATTTTACTACCTTATTTAAGATAGTTTGTGTTGGTCGAGGAATTATAAATTGTTATTTGATTGGAGCTAATTAGCGGAATTAGCGACACCGTTAAAAAGCATCGTCAAATTTGGCGCCGTTGCCGGGGAGGGCAATATAGCTAAATATCAAATTGAAACTCTTGTTAGTGTCATAATTTGTTTAGTTTGTTTTTCAAATATTTTCTTTAGAAGTGTTCATAGGTTACTTTGTGTTGAAGTTACTAATTTGTGTTGTTGAGTTGTTTTAGAGTTTATGCCTAGGTCACAAGAAGGACTTGGTGACCAAGATATTGATCCATCTTCAAGTAGCATATCAAATTGGTTATTTTCAAATCCCTTTTATAGGAGACCTTTTTGGAGGGAGCCTAGTGAATAGGAGTTGGAGAATAATATTTTTCAAGACTAACCGGAGCAAGTATTTGAGTCACCACCTAGGATACCATCTCCATTGAACGTCCTTTACCCACCCAATATGGAGGATAATAGGACAATTGGTGAAATTCGGGCAAGGAACTATGAGGAGCAACCACTTTGTATTGCATATCCTCCCATGGGGGATGTGAACTTTGAGCTCAAGGGTTTCTTCGTCCACAACCTACCTAGATTCCATGGCATGGTGGAGAATGACCCTAATAGACACTTGGCCGAATTCCATATGATTTGCCAAGGTGCTATTCTCCAAGGAGTGACCGAAGATCAATTCAAGCTAAGGGCATTTCCGTTTTCTCTTCAAGATGCCGCGAAAGAATGGCTCTTTTGCCTTCCGGCTCACTCCGTTACCACTTGGGTGGGCTTGAAGAAAAAGTTTCTTGAAAAATATTACCTGGATTCAAGACACAATCACTCAAAGAAGCTCATCACTACCATTGAGCAAGACATGGGGGATACCCTTTATGATTATTGGGAGCGTTTCAAAAGTCTTGTGGCAAGATGCCCATACCATGGCATGTCGGGAGATGATTTGTTGACGGCTTTCAATGAGGGGTTGTGCCAAAATGACCAAAGAATGATCATTGTCGCCACCGGAGGTGAAATTGATACACTTAATGTGGCCGAGGCCAACAATATTATTGATAAATTGGCAATGAACACAAGAAGCTATGGAAGGAAGAGTGAAAGGGGAGGAAGCTCTAGGAATGTATCCTCCATGGAGGATCCTTATGCCTCTCAAAATCACAAGATCATGCAAGAAATGGATGAACTTAAAAGTATGGTGTCAAACTTGGTTGTTAACAAAGGTAACTCATTCTCTCAACACCCCAAACCAATTGAATGCTCATATTGTGAAGGTGACCATGCCACCAACACATGCTACATCATGATCGAACAAGGAGCAACTATGGAAAGTGTAAATGCTATGGGGTATGGGAATTACAATTCAAGGAACCCAAGCGGTGGGGGAATGTACAACCAAGTGGGGAACCGTGATCTTTTGGGATGGGGAGGGGACAAGTCAAAGAGCTTTGAAAATGGTCAATTTAACCATTTGAGAGCCCAAAATCTCACCCAAAACCGGAACCCCAATTTCAAACAAAACCCACAAAGAAATTACAACAATCAAAGACCCAACAATTCGAATTTCCCAAGTAACTCTCAATCTCAAAACAATGCTCAAAGATAATTGAACCAAGGCCCCATTCAAGGAAATTCTTCTTCTCAAGGGAACTTGAGTGATATCTTGCAAACACTCCTTGCCAATCAAGAGAAAGATAGGGAGGAGGCAAGGAGAGATAGAGAAGAGGCAAGGAAGGATAGGGAGGCAAACAACCTTAGGGTAAGCAACTTGGAAACCCAACTATCCCAAATGGCCTCCAATATGTCAAAATCCCAAGCCTCAAGCTCCACAAGATTCCCATCTCAAACCATCCCACCACCTAGGGAAAATGCTAGTGCCATGACCTTGAGGGGAGGCAAAGAGTTGGAGGTACACCCCTTTGGAAAAGGCAAAGAAAACATGAAGAACCTTGAGATGGAGACCTTGGAAATTGAAGACCAAGGAGAGTTGGTAGTTGGTCATGAAGAGCTATCAAAGAATGGAAAAGGGACATCCACAAGCAAAGACCCCAAGGGAGACACTTCAAAGATGGGTAAAGACATTATTGAGGATGAAGTAGAGGAATACATACCGGAAGTCCCATTTCCTAGTGCTTTGATAAGCACAAGGAAGTATGACAAGGAGAACGACTTGTATGAAACTTTCCGGAAATGTGAGGTAAACATTCCCCTTCTTAATTTGTTGAATAGTGTCCCTAGGTATGAAAAGTTCTTGAAAGAACTTTGTACACCTAAGAGAAATCCTAAGAAAGGAACCCATAAGGTTAGGGTGAGTGAGCATGTTTCGGCAATTTTCAAACAAAATTTACCAAAGAAATGTGGAGACCCGGGCATGTTCACCATCCCTTGCACCATTGGAGGGCAAAGTTTCAAACGTGCCATGTTAGACCTTGGAGCCTCTATTAATGTCATGCCCCTATCCATCTATGAGACCCTAGGCTTAGGACCTTTGTCTAAGACCGGGGTGGTTATTCAATTAGCCGATAGGTCTAGTGTCTATCCCAAAGGCTTGGTAGAGGATGTGCTAGTAGAGGTAGATAACCTTGTCTTTCCGGCGGATTTCTATGTTTTAGACATGGAGTCTAGTTCTAGTGCCACTCCCCTTCTCCTCGGTAGGCCATTCATGAAAACTTCTAAGACCAAGATTGATGTTTCAAATAGATGTTTGACAATGGAGTTTGAAGGAAAGCGATTGACCTATAATATCTATGACTCTATGAGACACCCTAGTGATGTTCAATCTTGTTTCTTCTTGGATATTTTCGAGCCTTTGGTGCATCAAATGTACAAATTTTGTGATAGGGACCCATTTGAGGTGGCCTTAACTAACAATGTGGAAGAAGAGGGTTTGAGTTTGTTGTTGTCGGTTGATGTGCAGGAACGTGTCAAGGACTTGGAGAGAGAAGAGCCACTAGACACATATGAAGAACTAAACATCATCGATATGCTGAAAACAGGGCAAGGCAGAGAAAAACGCTGGCAGCGCCCCACGACGCTGCCAGCGTCGACCAACGCTGTCAGCGTCCTACTTTAGCAAATCTATCCGAGCTCTTTGCTTTGAGCATACCCCTCCAAAAGCCCCTTCCTTTAATTGTGAAGCCCCCGAAGGTCGAGTTGAAGACCCTTCCAAGCCATTTAAAGTATATCTTCTTAGGGAACAACAACACCCTACCTCTTATCATCTCAAGCACACTCAACGAGGACCAAGAGGGCAAATTGGTAGCATTGCTTCAAAAGCATAGAGATACATTTAAGTGGAGCATAGCGGACCTCAAGAGAATAAGCCCGGTGACTTGCATGCACAAGATAAGACTTGAAGTGGATGCCAAACCGGTCCGACAACCCCAAAGGAGGCTCAATCCACCAATGGCGGAGGTAGTGCAAGAGGAGGTAATTAAACTTTTGCAAATGGGCATTATCTTCCCTATTTCCGACTCCCGTTGGGTTAGCCCAACTCAAGTCATGCCCAAAAAGGGAGGAGTGACGGTAGTCAAGAACGCACAAGGAGACTTGGTCTCCACCCGACCACAAACCGGTTGGAGGGTGTGTATTGACTACCGCCGCTTGAATGCGGTTACTTTGAAAGACCATTTCCCGCTACCATTTATTGATCAAATGTTAGAAAGACTAGCGGGAAAAGCTTTCTATTGTTTCCTTGACGGGTACTCGGGATATTTTCAAATCCCAATCGCACCCGAGGACCAAGTCAAGACCACATTCACATGCCCATTCGGTACATTTGCTTATCGCCGTATGCCATTTGGTCTATGTAATGCACCGGGAACTTTTCAACGGTGCATGTTGAGTATATTCTCCGACTATGTAGAAAAGATCATAGAAGTATTCATGGACGATTTCACCGTCCATGGGGACTCCTATGATGCATGTCTAAAACACCTTGCTCTTGTCTTAGAGCGATGCCAAGAGTCCCATCTCATCTTAAACTCCGAAAAATGTCATTTCATGGTGACTAGTGGCATCGTTCTAGGACATGTAGTGTCGGAAAGGGGGGTTGAGGTGGATAAGGCTAAGGTTGACATTATCAAAACCTTACCTTATCCCTCTAACACCCGAGACATTAGGTCTTTTCTCGGACATGCCGGTTTCTACCGGAGATTTATTAAGGATTTTTCAAAGATTGCTAACCCCCTATGTAAGCTTTTGCACAAAGAAGCGGAGTTTGTCTTTGATGCCTCTTGTAGGAAAGCTTTCGATGATTTGAAGGAGAGATTGGTCACCGCACCAATTATTCAAGCACCGCAATGGGACCTTCCATTTGAAATCATGACCGATGCAAGTGACTACGCATTGGGAGTGGTTTTGGGTCAAAAGAGTGACAAGGGACCCCATGTGATCCAATATGCATCTACACTCTTGAATGATGCTCAAAAGAACTACTCTACAACGGATAAGGAGTTCCTTGGTGTGATATATGCCCTACGAAAATTCCGATCCTATCTCTTGAGCACAAAGGTGATCATCTACACCGATCATGCTGCCATTAGATATCTTGTGGCAAAGAAGGATGCAAAATCAAGGTTGTTGAGGTGGATCCTTCTCCTAAGTGAGTTCGATGTAGAGATAAAAGACAAGAAAGGAGTGAAGAATGTGGTGGCGGATCATCTAAGCCGGCTAAACCTTGAAGGACGACCAACATGCCCTCTTGATGAGGTTGAAGGAGGTCTCCCTCATGAGTCCCTATATGCCATCCAAGTGGAGGAGCCATGGTATGCTACCATGGTCAACTATTTGGTGACAAAGCGGCTTCCAAGCCATTTCTCTTCTCATCAAAAGAGCAAAGTAAAATCCGATGCAAAGTACTATATATGGGATGACCCATACTTGTGGAAATTTTGCCAAGATCAACTTATAAGAAGATGCGTGCCCGAAAGTGAGATTCCATCCATCTTACATCATTGTCATGACTATGCATGTGGAGGACACTTTGGGCCACAAAGAACCGCAAGAAAAGTGCTTGAATGCGGTTTCTTTTGGCCAAGCCTCTTCAAAGATGCCCATAAATTTGTAAAAACTTGTGACCGATGCCAAAGAGTGGGGAACTTGACAAGGAAGAACGAGATGCCACAACAACCCCTCCTCTATTGTGAAATCTTTGATGTATGGGGAATTGACTTTATGGGCCCCTTTCCTAACTCCGGTGGGTACTTATACATCCTCTTGGCGGTAGATTATGTGTCAAAATGGGTTGAGGCAATTCCTACCCGCACCGATGATGCAAAGGTGGTAGCAACCTTCATCCAAGAGAACATCTTCTCCCGGTTTGGTTTTCCAAGGGCTATAATTAGTGATAGGGGTAGCCATTTCTGCAACAAGGTGATTGGAAGCCTTCTCAAAAGGTATGGGGTGAACCACAAGATTTCAACGGCCTATCACCCACAAACAAACGGCCAAGCCGAGCTCTCCAACCGTGAGATAAAAGGGATTCTTGAAAAGACGGTTAATCCGGATAGAAAGGATTGGAGCAAGAGGCTAGTTGATGCTTTGTGGGCATATAGGACCGCCTTTAAGACCCCCATCGGCATGTCCCCATTCCGTCTCATCTATGGCAAGGCTTGCCACCTCCCCGTGGAGGTTGAGCATAAAGCCTATTGGGCTATCAAATCTTTCAACCAAAACCAAGATGAGAGCGGTATGCACCGGAGGCTTCAATTGCAAGAACTTGAGGAAATTCGCCATGATGCGTATGAGAACTCCTCCATCTACAAGGAGAAAACAAAGAAATGGCACGACGGGATGATAAACCGTCGCGTTTTCAAAGAAGGCGATCAAGTTCTTGTGTTCCAAAATCGGTTTAAACTCTTCCCGGGTAAGTTGAGGTCAAGATGGTTTGGACCTTACACCGTCAAGAAGGTGTTTACCCATGGAGCGATTGAGCTGGAAGGGCCCGGGGACAGGAAGATACTCAAGGTGAATGGCCACCGCCTCAAACATTACTTCAAAGGACGTGCCCGGGAGGGGGAAGAAGAGGTCTTACTTGAAGACCCCGAGTATGAAAGTTGAAAAGCTTGGAGCCACTAAGTCGAGCCATCGACTCTAAATAAACGGAAAAACGTGTACATACTCTATCCTTGTGAATATTTCATTTAAGTTCATTGTTAATTTTTAGCATTTGAGTTGTTTTTAAGTAGTTAGAAATTGCATCAATCAAATCTTTTGAAGTTACTAACGATTTTGTGAAGTTTTTGCAAGTTTTCGGCCGCCTCGGGATGCGTGCCACGAGTAAAAAGTGCGGGACCCGATGAAATTTTGATATTGAAGGTTATTATGGGCCATTGGAGTGAAAATGCAAGTGTAGTTGTGTTTGTAACACTTAGCCAAAATTTGGCTAAGTGCAAAGTTGAAGGACAACCGGCAGTGAAGAACACTGCCAGCGTCCCAGGACGCTGCCAGCGTCGAATGCTGATTTCAGTTCTTTTTTGCACGAGTTCATCATAAATCAACCTAAACACTCTATCTCTTATTTTTCACGAAAAACCCCCAAAACAACCCCCAATCCTTCAAAACTTCACCTTTCTCCCTCAAATCTTCACAAACCTTCATCAAAATCAATCAATTTCTTCATCCTAACCTTCATTCTACCTTCAATCACCTCAAAATCAACCTAAATCACTCATAATCTCAGAAAACCCCTCTTTGAAAACCTAGAAAACTCTTCCTCAAATTCGATTTTTAGGAACTTTAGTGGGTTTTTAAAGGGTTTTGCCGGATTCCTTACTTATTCTAGTCATCAAGGAGCTTAAGTTTTGTGGAATCGGAAAGGTATGACCTCGTACTTAACTTTTTCCATTATTCTTTAGTTTTTGCTCGAAATTTAGGCTTCAATTAGTCTTAGTTTGAGTTTTTCCCCTTGCCCTTGTTGATTGTGTAGCTAGGGTTGGTAAAAATTTTCTGAGTGAGGCATAATAATTCAACAAACACTAAGCTTTTGAGGTGTTGAGATTGTTGCACACCAAGTGTTTGTTGAATTGCTTGAGTGAATTTTTTTTTTTTGAGTGATTGTTTGTTGTTGTGTGTATTGTTTTTGTTGAATTTGTTGCAGAAAATGGCTCCTAAAATCTCCAAGTTGTTTGGGAAAGGAAAGAATAAGAGGGCATCGGTGAGTGAGCCCGACACCGATGTGGAAGCGGTGTTCATGGGTTATGAGAGGTTGAGTGCTCAACATGAGAAAATATAGGACAAACTTACCACACCCCGACAACAACCACTCGTAACCACAAAATTCTTTTCCCCAAACACCCTCCATGCCTTGGGCATGTTCGACTTAACAAGGGATATACTAGCTAAAGTAGGACTAGAAGCTTATCTCGAGCCGGACTCTTGGGATCACACCTATAAGAGTTTCGCGTACGAGTTTCTAGCAACCTTGTCCGAGTTGGACGTTCCCGAGGGTAATGAAAGAGCCTACCGTTTCCGTCTCAACCAAACTTGGCACAACGCCCCCATCTCCGAAATTCGCCAAATCCTTAAAATCACAAAAGACCCCGAAGAAATTCGATGCCCCAAGGAGAAAATTCACATCATGTGGAGCAATATTACAAATTGCAACACCGTATCTAAGGATGCCAAACTCTCCACAATCACCCACCCCGTGCTCCGACTAATCACCTGGTTCCTTACCACCATCTTTAACTCCGCGGGAGAGCCCGCTAAAGTACCGGAGACCATCCGGTTATGTTTGTCGACTATGCTCCTGGAGGGGGTAGGGGTACCGGATTGGGCGGACTTGTTTATGAGAGCTTGCATTAAACACCGACAAAAATCTACAAAAACAAGTATCCATCTTGGGGGGGTGATTACATTTTTGGTGCGACACTATGAGGGGGACATTGATGAGGAGCAAGAGGTAAACTCTTGTAAGGGCTTGACGAGGTACAACCGCTTTGGGCTAGAAGAGGTACACATCTTTAAAACTAGCAAAGAGGAGCCCTTGAAAGGATTTTGGTTGGGGAGTGATGGCCTTAGTTATATGAAGATGCCTCGACCTCCAAACAACCCTTTACCCAGGGGGCCCAAATCGGAGGATTTTTATTATCCTAGGGAAGAGAGTTTGGGGGAGAGTAGTGATGAGGCGGAGGTAGAGGAAGTGCCATTGTGGCGAAGGAGGCCAAGGAGAGAGCATGGTGAGGGAAGTGAGCGAGTTAGCGAGGAGATAGAGATCCTCGCAATTGAGCAAGGACCTTTCCAAAACCCACCTTTTCAACAACAACAACAACAACAACCACCAGCACCATACCATTCCCAATCATCTTACCAAAGCCACCAAGACACCGACACCCCTATGTTTGACACGGAGACTCGTTCTAGCATCCCAATGTAGCCATGGCAACAACAAATGGCATCCTACTTTGCTAGCACCAACGATGTCTTAAGGCACATAAGTGGGAGGGTGGCCGATTCGTACACTTGGCAACAAAGACAAGGAGGTAGGCTAGAGTCCTTAGATGATTAGCATAATGTAGTGGAGGATAGAGAGAGGTTGAGAGAGGAGGCCGAGAGGGCTCAACAAGAAGAGTGGAGGAGGATGGTAGTACGGCAAGAGGAAACCCGCCTTTGGAGGGAGCAACAAGACCGAAGGTGGCAAGAGCAAAATGACATGTGGACAACACAAAATGCTTGGAGGGAGCAAGCCACACGCCATTTCCAAGCTCAAAATGAGCACCACCACACTTATCTTCAAGATTAATATGAAGATGCGGTGGCACAAGAAGATGTTTAAGGCTTAGCTAGCTCACTTTTCGGCATGTCCATCCAACAAAATCCGGGCTACCCCACTCCTTACACACAAGAGGCCCTTGATGAAGGCCTAGAAAGAAGAAGAAGGGTTAGAGAAGAAAGAGAGAGGAGGAGAAACCGAGGAGGTGCCTCGGCTTCTTCCCATTTCAACAATTGATGAAGCAGCCCGCCTTTTCCCCTACAATGAGGACATTGTATGATCTAAGTGTGGGGGAGAGGATTGTATATAGTTATTTTGTTTTGATGCATTGTATTTTGTTTTGTTTTTGTTTTGAGGAAAAAGAAAAAAAAAGAAAGAGAAAAAAAAAATATTGAAAATCCCGGCTAGGTGAAAACCCACAAGGGTGGGCACCTAGGCAAAATTGGGAAGGTGGTCGAGGACGGAATGAAAACCCGAAAGGGCATTCCGGGCAAAATGAAAAATCGAGTTGCAAGCCACCAATGAGAGGAAAGGAAAAGCTAAGGTGAAAACCCGCAAGGGCACCTTAGGCAAAATGAGGGATTTTCAAGGAAAAAAAAGAAAAAAAAAAGAAAAAGAAAAAAAAAATTGAGCAAATACTTCCGATGATGAGGATTTATGGAGGGAAAACAAGGGAGAAATAAGGAGGAATTTGGAAGGAGGCTAGCTTAGGCTTTCTTTTTATTTTTATTTTGAGTCACAAATTTGGTTCCAAATTTGTGGATTTCTCTTGGTGGTTGCTTGGTTGTGCAAATTGTGTAGTTTGGGGCCAACCAAGTAACCATGTTTTACACTAGTGGAGTAATAAGGGGGTGATATAAGAAGTGGAGTTACATGGAGTTTGATGATGAGGGCCATCTCGCTACGCCTTGGGATAAGGCAAAGATGGTCATACTACATTCTTGGGAGCTATAAGAAGGGAGGAGTTGAGTTGAGATGAGTCGGAGTTGGTGGTGTGTCGAGTCTTGTATAGAGGGAGTTATAAGTAGGAAGTGGTAAGGGAAGAGTGTGTTAAAACAACTTTGAGTCATTTTTCTTTTAATAGGTGGTTGTGTTTTGAGGGAGATATAAGAAGGTAGTGGTGAGGGAAGAGAGTTCATTACCTTCACATGCTATGTTTGGACTCGTGTTTGTCTTGCTAATCTCGAGTTTTTACTCGGGACGAGTAAAAGTCCAAGTGTGGGGGTATTTGACAGCACCAAAATGTGTTGTGTCTAGTAGTATTTATTAGGTTCGTTTATTATACTTTTTACGGGTCGTTAGCATTGTTTTATGTTAACCTTAGTCTTTGAAATAATGTTGTTATTTAGTAATTTTAGTCAACTTTTAGAGTCAAACCCAGAAGTCAACAAAAGTCAAACCCGAACCCCGAGACCCAAAACCGGGAAATTGGAGTGGGCTAGAAACGAATCATCAATGCAAGAAGATCAAATCCAATGGGTCAATGGAAGTCAAGGCGGGACTAAAATCCACAAGGTCAACGAAAGTCAAGGCGCTCAAGCAAAGGAAAAACTGGCAGCATGAAACGCTGCCAGCGTCACCACGACGCTGCCAGCGTCCAGTTCTCAGGATGGTGTTCTTCATTTCTCCGTCTTGTCATTTGAAAGCCCATTTTCTCAAGGCCCCTAGGTTTGCGGACCAAGGGTATATAAGAAGCAAATTGTAGAGAGAGAAACATACAACATTGGATACAACATTCCACAACACATTTCCTTAGAATTCTCTCTAGTTTTGTTCTTCATTTTGGCTTTGTATTTTGGTTGAACTTCATAATGGGTTGTAATATTTGGATTATGGGTAGCTAATTTTCCATTGCTTAGTGTAATTTGAACAAGTTCTCTCCTTTTAGCATTGTAAGACCTTTTGAACCTCTTCTTCTTTATTTAATTCCATTTTCTTATGTTTGAATTCCATTGTTGAATGAATTGTTGTTGAGACTAACCATCTTTGCAAGTGTTTATTTAATTATTGCTTTGTCTTGATAAATTTGGTTAATTTGTCTTGGTATTTGTTGAAGCAACCTTGAAAGATTGTAACTTTGGTTAAAAGTTGGAATCTTTTGAGTGAAATTTGGTTTATTGTGTAATTAGAACATGGTTTAGTGTTTTATTACATGATTCTAGCATGTTTCTTTGATTTTGTGCTTAAAGCTTGCATCTTTAATTGTGCTTATGTTTTAATAAGTATTGGTTGGGTTGTAAAGGGTCATCCATGGATGGTTTAATTTATGTTGGCTAATTTATTAGGAACTTGTATTAGATAATTAGAGAAGAGAGGAAAAGAGGGTCTTTACTTTGTTAATTGTTGGGAACTTGGGAGAATTACACTAAGTTGTTTCTCCATATTTGAATATTTGAATCTTTAGTTTTTGTTGGTAATTTTAGACTTGCTAGTCAATTCTCATGTCAAACTTTCTCCCTATATGTGTCCTACATGTTTTCTCATTGTGAATATCATAGTTTGTAATTAATTTAAGCTTTTGTTTTAATTAGTGTCTTAATTTGTGATTAGAGTAATTAGTTTTGTTAATTGGCATTTTGCAAGAGTC
This sequence comes from Heliosperma pusillum, assembly GCA_022085475.1. Taxonomy (NCBI): domain Eukaryota; kingdom Viridiplantae; phylum Streptophyta; class Magnoliopsida; order Caryophyllales; family Caryophyllaceae; genus Heliosperma; species Heliosperma pusillum. The sequence continues at coordinate 43,329 of JAIUZE010001572.1, forward strand.
TAGATTAGTTTAATTTGGTTAATACCGCCTTCTCTTGGGTTCGACCCTATTCTTACCATTTTACTACCTTATTTAAGATAGTTTGTGTTGGTCTAGGAATTATAAATTGTTATTTGATTGGAGCTAATTAGCGGGATTAGCGACATTGTTAAAAAGCATCGTCAGCTATCAATAATGTTTATCTGGTAGATGGTCTTAAACATAACTTGCTAAGTATCTCTCAATTATGTGACAAAGGCAATAAAGAAGTTTTTCATACAAATGTTTGTCGCATCATAATTGAAGGTACTAGTAATGTTTTTCTAGAAGGTTTACGTAAAAGGAATGTGTATATGATTGATTTAAACAAAGTTACTACAAGTTCCTTTACGTGCATGAAAGCCACGGTGGACGATTCATGCTTGTGGCACAAAAGGTTTTCACACATTAGTCCAACAATTTTAAAGAAACTCAAATTGTGGGATTTAGTTGAGGGTTTACCCTCAATTAAATTCGAACAAGAAAACATGTGTGACTCATGTGCCCGATGTAAACAATTTAGATCTTCATTCAAACCAAAATGAGTAGTAAGTACAGAGCGCCCACTTGAGTTGGTACACATGGATTTGTGTGGACCTATGAAAGTCAGAAGCCGCGGTGGATCAAGGTACGTATTTGTTCTAGTCGACGACTACTCAAGGTATGTATGACCTAACTTTCTATTTACTAAAGATGAAACTTTCGAAGAGTTTGTAGTACTAATGAAGCTTGCCCAAAACAAGTATGATAAGAAATTAGTTTCCATTCGTACGGATCATGGCACCGAATTTGATAATCAAGCTTTTATAGAATATTGTAGGGAGAATGGTGTAGTGTGACACCCTCAAAAATCGCGGAAAAATTAAACACGTAATTTCTAAATAAAAATTGCATGGATATGTTTGTAATAGGTTCATTTGAGTAAAAACCTGTAATTTTTAAAACCTGAACCTGTTATAAAGATATCCTAATAGAAGGTGTCAAAACATGCAAGGTCTATACAAACTTATTTACATAACCATCGCTATAAATAGCGGAGACCAAAATGATACAAAACAAATGTAGAGAGGGAGACTTATGTCTCTAAAAGTGTGACATACATGTCACTACAAAATGGGAACCAATCTAAGTTCCAAGGTTACTTTGCTCGCTAGCTCGTCCGTGTACCCCATATAAGCATCACCTACCTGTCAATCGCATTTTATACAAACACGAAAGCCACAGTCAGTGGGGAGTAACTCCGAGTTCTCCCAGCCACGAAATGTCATGTTAATATAACATGAAAGCATATAAATATGAGCAAATATAATACATAGCCCATTTAAAGGCTAAACCATCAAGCTTTTCATGTGAAATTCAATATAAATAACATATAGTCCTAGTATGTGAATACTAGACCAACTCAAGCTACACTATCATGTGAGTCACATATCATACGGGAATCCAAACTCTATCAACCATAGCCGGCTTGCATCTCACCTTCTATGTTTCATAGAATCATCAAACAAGAAAGGGCAATATATCTAGAGACAGGCATAAGTTCCTAGTACAGTCAATAGTCACTTTGTAACTCGAGTCTATACCACGAGGTAGGGAAGCTAGTATTTTAGCTCAGAGGTTACATTTAAAACATGGCCAAGATACAACTCAACCCTAATCCTAGACTGCGCAGACCTAGAGAAATGCGGATAAAACCACCGCACCCAAGACTCATGATAAAACCACATGAGTACCCTAAGGAGTCCACCAAAGGGTTGGCTAGTACTTAAGCTGACCATCCACTCACAAAATAGGCAGAAAAGTCATGCCCCAGCTTGGATATAAACCCACCAAGCCGGGAACACAAAGGCTATTAAGCCGTGAACATACACTCGTCAAAGACTATAATGACCTATCTATGACAATGACCGAAGATATTTACTTAGGACCTCGTCCCAAGTGAATACTTTAGCCAACTTAACAATAAGAAGGGCAAAAAGTCCAAACTTGTACACACAAATGATCACAACCTCGCTTATGGAAGGCTACACACGAGTATAATCAAATGATAATACAACATTACAAAACAACATGGCCAAGGCATCTAATTTCCAATATATAAATTATAAATATTTAAGCATCATTTTATAATATTCATTATCAACCAAAGTCATCCAAACTTACCCCAAAGACAAATCCCCGACCCAAGTCCCGCGACGGTCATTGGTCAAATCAGGGCTGACCGGTTTAAACCTAATTTGACCAAACTCATTCGGTCATATTGGCCCAGCTCAGAGTCTTGACTCATTTTGACTCAAATCACATAATTCCATATAATACATTTCATGTGAAAATTATCAACAAAAGAAAAATTATTCCAACATATAAACTAACCCATTTCCAACAATTTCTCATAACAATAAAAATTACTAAAACGCCAAAATGTCAACTTGTGCAAATGTACAATGGACAAACTCAAAGCATCAACCAAAAGCTCAAACACACAACCCGAACAACAGCCAAACCCGGCCACACACATGCCACAAACACGCCACAAACACGCCGCAAACACGCCACAAACACGCCCCACACACGGCCTGTTTTGGGCAGCCCTACTATCTCCTTCCTTTTCCATCCAAAACCCGTCTCAACAATGATACAAAACCATTCCAACAACACACAACCATTATCAATTCAATTCAACACTACAAACATATGAAATAACCATAAAACTAATAAACTTAACAACAATAATTCATATGAATAAAACCTAACAAATTACTACTCACATAACATCCAACACATAACAAATGTAACATTATATCGTCGAGTAACTCGGAATAGTTACCTTAAACTAGAAAAAACAAAAGTAACCCTTGAGAAAACCTTAAAAACAGTAGCTACCCATCATCCTCTACTATATAGGAGTCCCCTATATCATCCTCATAATCTTCACCTATTAAAAACAACAAAAACACAATGATAATTACTAAAACCGAAATTATGCTCAAAATCATCTTAAATCGACATAATGAAAACTGAAATTAAAACATACTAGGTTGTAGATCTTGAAGAGAGGATTCCGAAAATATAAATTTTGTGAAAATCGGACTAGAAACGAAGAAATTATGATGAAATTAGTGATTGAAAGGAAGAAAAAAGTTAGGGTTTGGTTGATGTTGATGATGAATGTTTTAGAACACAAATGAAAGGGTAAGGGGCTGTCAAGAGTCAAGGGGAGTTTTGGTCTATTTTTTTTTTGACTCGGTTTTGATTCGTTTTGACGGAAATTCGAATTATTCGTCAAACGCGATTTTCGACAACGCTAAAGTTTTTAAACACGAGTTTACTAGAAAATTAAGTACCCCAATGCCCTATATCCTAACCCATTTACCCAACGACCGTAAGGAATAGAAAATCCCATTTTTACGACTTTTCTTTGAAATACTCTTTTATTTAAGAAAAAGGTTTAAATATAGTTTAAATTACTTTTAAACATTTCCAAACTATCAAAAATAATTGTATTACTTCAAAATAAAATAAAATTATATTTTATCGAATTATTATTTCAATTAAATTAATATTAAATTAAAGTTGATTTAAAATATTACTTTTAAAATATAATAACGGTCCAAATTTACGGGGTGTTACAATCATCCCTCCTTTTAAAAAGTTTCGTCCCCGAAACTTAGAAGAAAGAATCATTGTATATATATAAGTCTATCTTTTAAAATCAAATAAATAAAATTTTCAAGATATGAACGTATGAAAATATAAGTGTCCTTTTAATGGAACGGAGATACTCTTGTCGATCACTCAAGAACATCAATATTCCAATTCAAGGACATAAAAATACACTTTTACACCAACGAATGAGCAAACTAATTATCGACGTCTCCAATAACAAGCTTTAACACCCATTGACGTTAAAACCAGTGAAAAACATTAAAATATTTTCAACACCTTTAGTTTAAAATTTTTATAATAAGGGTAATAACTCCACTAGCTATAACTAAATTCTAACTACGGCTTCTAAACACTAAGCAAGGACTATTAACGCGGAGAATACGTAAGAAAAAGGAATAACCTCACGAGAAGAGTTCGGGATATTTAGCTAACATAGAAGATTCAGGCTCCCAAGTTTCTTCTTCGACATTTCCACAACGCCAGAGGACACGAACTAGGGGCACAACTTTGCTCCTAAGTTGTTTGTTTGCTCTTTCGAGGATCCGGATCGGCCTTTCTTCCAAAGTCAAGCTAGGCTCTAAATCTAGAATTTCCTCTTGAATGACATGGCTCGGATCACTAATGTACTTCCTTAACTGAGATACATGGAAGACATTATGAACCTTGCTCAAATTCGGAGGCAACTCCAAACGGTAAGCAACGGAACCAATCTTTTCAAGCACACGGAATGGACCAATATATTTGGGACTTAGCTTCCCTTTTACACCAAACCGTTTCACCCCTTTCATAGGTGATACCTTGAGGAATACTCGATCATCAACTTCAAAGGTAAGTGGTCGACGACGGATATCGGCATAAGATTTCTGTCGGTCTTGAGCGGATTTCATGCGCTCTCTAATGATCTGAACCTGATTGACGGTCTCAGTCACCAAATCGGGTCCTAACACATGAGTATTTTGGACTTGATCCCAACAGACAGGAGTACGACACTTCCTACCATACAAAGCTTCATAAGGTGACATTTTAATAGAGGCTTGATAGCTATTGTTGTAGGAGAATTCAACAAGAGGTAAACATTTCTCCCAAGAAGTATGAAAATCTAAGGCACAAGCTCGGAGAAGATCCTCTAATGTCTGGATAGTCCTCTCAGTCTGTCCGTCTGTAGCGGCATGAAAAGCTGTACTCATTAGTAGCTTACTACCCATGGCTTCTTGTAAAGCAGTCCAGAAACGAGAACAGAATCTAGGGTCTCGGTCTGAAACTATATCTTTAGGAACTCCATGGTAGCGTACTATCTCTTTCACATAGGCACCAGCTAGAACATTTAAATTCCATGTTTCCTTGATCGGTATAAATCTAGCACATTTGGTCAGTCGATCTACAACTACCCAAACAGCATCCTTTCCACCAGTAGTTCTAGGTAAAGCCATCACAAAGTCCATGGCAATGGACTCCCATTTCCAAAGAGGAACATCCAAAGGTTGTAGCAAACCTCCGGGCTTCTGATGCTCAATTTTCACTTTCTGGCAGGTAAGACATTTGCTAACATAATCTAGGACATCAATCTTCATTCTAGGCCACCAAAATTGTAATCTCAAGTCTTTATACATCTTGTCACCACCAGGATGAATAGAATAAGGAGAAAGGTGAGCCTCAACAAGGATCCTCTTTCTCAACTCAGCTACATTCGGAACATACATCCTACCATGGTAACGAAGATATCCATCACTATCCACCACACAATCCTTAGCTTGCCCAAGCTGAATTTTTGCTTGAATGGATTTGAAAGTAGCATCTTCAGGTAGGCAAGTACGGATCTCACGGTAAAAGTCAGGTTCTGCACTCAAGGCACTAAGATGATCAAAGCCCTTCTCAACCAGGCTTATCCCTAACTTTTGAAATTCTACGATAAATTCATGAGGTAATTCACGGATAGTGTTCAAAGAGTGACAAGTCTTTCTACTCAAAGCATCGGCCACCACATTTGCTTTCCCTTCATGATAAATTAATTCAGCATCATAATCATTCACTAACTCTAGCCATCTTCTTTGCCTCATATTCAACTCTTTCTGGGTAAAAATACATTTCAAGCTTTTATGGTCGGTATAAATTCGGCAATGAACTCCAATAAGGTAATGTCTCCATGTCTTCAAGGCATGCACCACCGTAGCTAACTCAAGATCATGAGTCGGATAATTCACCTCGTGAACTCTCAGCTGTCGACAGGCATAAGCAATAACCTTTCGATTTTGCATTAAGACACAACCTAGACCATATTTTGAAGCATCACAATAAACATCATAGTCCACACCATCCTCAGGTAAGGTCAACACTGGAGCAGTAGTCAACCTAGTTTTCAATTCCAGGAAAGCATTCTCACATTCATCGGTCCACACAAACTTAGACTCCTTCTTCAAAACATTCATCATTTTCATAGCTGAGATTAACTTCACACTAGCTTGCTTTCTAACTCCTTGATAAGATACACGAGTACCCAAAGGACTTTTAAGAATAATCTTTTGATCTCGGCATTCGAATCGAGCATGATAAGTAAATAACCAATCCATGCCCAGAATAACATCAAATTCTTCAAGTGGGAGTCGAAAGAGATTAGCCGGAAAAATAGATCCCGATATTGATATAGGAACATTGGAATAGATATTAGAACAGGAAAAGATGTCACCGGAAGGTAAAGATTTATCCGTGCTTTCACCAAGCGAAGATTCAAGAGGTAATTTGTCGGAGAGTTTCATCGATATGAATGACAAAGAAGCACCTGTATCGAATAAAACTAAACAAGGAACTTTAAATATTAAGAACGTACCAGTGACTATATCTGGGTGTGCCTCAGCCTCAGCACTGCTCATCAAGAAAATACGACCTCTCGGTCTCTCAGAAGTAGCAGGTGTAGTAGCAACATCAGTCTTCTTCGCAGGACATACATTAGCCTTGTGTCCAGGCTTGTTGCAGAAGAAACATATAATAGGCCTATCCCTATCAAAACAACCAACTCCGGGATGTGCTGGCTTCTTACACTGGTAGCACACACGATCCTTCAGTCCTTTGTTTTTGCTAGGAGATAGATTACGAGCACCTTGATTTGCTTGACCACTCGGAATAAACCTTCTCTTATTAGGATAAGAGGGAATGGAAGAAGCAACATAAGGCCTAGAAGGAACAACGTAAGGCCTAGGAGTAGGATAGAATGGCCTCTTGCCAAGAGATGTACTAGAAGCACGAGCCTCTTCATCAATAGTTTTAAGAGAGCTCTCGGCCCATAAGGCATCATCGTAGATCGAGACAAAGGATGTAGAATCTCTACGAATCATACTCTTAAGCTTTGGAGTTAGCTTTTCACGATAAAAGAAAACTTTTTCATCTTCATTTTTGACAAGTCTAGTGGCATAGTGAGAAAGTTCATTGAATTTATCGGTAAAGGCTTGAACAGAAAGATTTCCTTGCTTCAATTCCATGAACTCTTTAAGTCTTTGTTGTTTCAGCTCTTTTGGATAGAATCTAGTTTCAACTAGATCCTTAAAGCGATCCCAACCAAAGCAAGGTTCAAGAATAGAAGTAGGACCAGTCATAGACCACCATCTATCCGCTTCTTTCACAAGGAAATGAGAAGCCAATTTCACCTTGTCACCTTCACGAACTTCATACAAGTCAAAACTCTTCTCCAATTCACGGAACCATTCAGTGAGTGCCACTGGATCTACTTCACCACCATACGTCTTGGTGTTGTTTCGAGTTAATTGATTTGCCACCCAAGTATAAGTGCCAGGGGCACTTTCTGGAGGCGGAGTAGGAAGAGGAGCAGGAACAGGTTGGTTTTGTTGATTCTGAAGAATCTGAGTAAGAGCTTGTAGGATTGCATTATCTACAGCTTTTCTTGGAGGAGCCATCTTACAAAAGAAGACATTGGCTTACTTAACAAAGACTTACTTAACAAATAACAATCACAAAGAGACTACAACATAAAGTCCTAAATCTACCCATCCTACCCATCTCTCAAGTTTATTATTTCAAGGTCAAGTTATTTATAGTAGGGTGCACAAACGTGCGTTGAGAGCAAATAAGCTCTGATACCAACTGTGACACCCTCAAAAATCGCGGAAAAATTAAACACGTAATTTCTAAATAAAAACTGCATGGATATGTTTGTAATAGGTTCATTTGAGTAAAAACCTGTAATTTTTAAACCCTGAACCTGTTATAAAGATATCCTAATAGAAGGTGTCAAAACATGCAAGGTCTAAACAAACTTATTTACATAACCATCGCTATAAATAGCGGAGAACAAAATGATACAAACCAAATGTACAGAGGGAGACATATGTCTCTAAAAGTGTGACATACATGTCACTACAAAATGGGAACCAATCTAAGTTCCAAGGTTACTTTGCTCGCTAGCTCGTCCGTGTACCCTATATAAGCATCACCTACCTGTCAATCGCATTTTATACAAACACGAAAGCCACAGTCAGTGGGGAGTAACTCCGAGTTCTCCCAGCCACGAAATGTCATGTTAATATAACATGAAAGCATATAAATATGAGCAAATATAATACATAGCCCATTTAAAGGCTAAACCATCAAGCTTTTCATGTAAAATTCAATATAAATAACATATAGTCCTAGTATGTGAATACTAGACCAACTCAAGCTACACTATCATGTGAGTCACATATCATACGGGAATCCAAACTCTATCAACCATAGCCGGCTTGCAACTCACCTTCTATGTTTCATAGAATCATCAAACAAGAAAGGGCAATATATCTAGAGACAGGCATAAGTTCCTAGTACAGTCAATAGTCACTTTGTAACTCGAGTCTATACCACGAGGTAGGGAAGCTAGTATTTTAGCTCAGAGGTTACATTTAAAACATGGCCAAGATACAACTCAACCCTAATCCTAGACTGCGTAGACCTAGATAAATGCGGATAAAACCACCGCACCCAAGACTCATGATAAAACCACATGAGTACCCTAAGGAGTCCACCAAAGGGTTGGCTAGTACTTAAGCTGACCATCCACTCACAAAATAGGCAGAAAAGTCATGCCCCAGCTTGGATATAAACCCACCAAACCGGGAACACAAAGGCTATTAAGCCGTGAACATACACTCGTCAAAGACTATAATGACCTATCTATGACAATGACCGAAGATATTTACTTAGGACCTCGTCCCAAGTGAATACTTTAGCCAACTTAACAATAAGAAGGTCAAAAAGTCCAAACTTGTACACACAAATGATCACAACCTCGCTTATGGAAGGCTACACACGAGTATAATCAAATGATAATACAACATTACAAAACAACATGGCCAAGGCATCTAATTTCCAATATATAAATTATAAATAGTTAAGCATCATTTTATAATATTCATTATCAACCAAAGTCATCCAAACTTACCCCAAAGACAAATCCCCGACCCAAGTCCCGCGACGGGTCATTGGTCAAATCAGGGCTGGCCGGTTTAAACCTAATTTGCCCAAACTCATTCGGTCATATTGGCCCAGCTCAGAGTCTTGACTCATTTTGACTCAAATCACACAATTCAACATAATACAATTCATGTGAAAATTATCAACATAAGGAAAAATTATTCCAACTTATAAGCTAACCCATTTCCAACAAGTTCTCATAATAATAAAAATTACTAATACACCAAAATATCAACATGTTCAATTGTACAAATGACAAACACAAAGCATCAAACAAAGGCTCACACACACAACCCGAACAACAGCCAAACCCGGCCACACACATGCCACAAACACGCCACAAACACGCCGCAAACACGTCACAAACACGCCCCACACACGGCCTGTTTTGGGGCTGTTTTGGGCAGCCCTACTATCTCCTTCCTTTTCCATCAAAAACCCGTCTCAACAATGATACAAAACCATTCCAACAACACACAACCATTATCAATTCAATTCAACACTACAAACATATGAAATAACCATACAACTAATAAACTTAACAACAATAATTCATATGAATAAAACCTAACAAATTACTACTCACATAACATCCAACACATAACAAATGTAACACTATATCGTCGAGTAACTCGGAATAGTTACCTTAAACTAGAAAAAACAAAAGTAACACTTGAGAAAACCTTAAAAACAGTAGCTACCCATCATCCTCTACTATATAGGAGTCGCCTATATCATCCTCATAATCTTCACCTAGTAAAAACAACAAAAACACAATGATAATTACTAAAACCGAAATTATGCTCAAAATCATCTTAAATCGACATAATGAAAACTGAAATTAAAACATACTAGGTTGTAGATCTTGAAGAGAGGATTCCGAAAATATAAATTTTGTGAAAATCGGACTAGAAACGAAGAAATTATGATGAAATTAGTGATTGAAAGGAAGAAAAAAGTTAGGGTTTGGTTGATGTTGATGATGAATGTTTTAGAACACAAATGAAAGGGTAAGGGGGCTGTAAAGAGTCCAGGGGAGTTTTGGTCTATTTTTTTTTTACTCGGTTTTGATTCGTTTTGACGGAAATTCGAATTATTCGTCAAACGCGATTTTCGACAACGCTAAAGTTTTTAAACACGAGTTTACTAAAAAATTAAGTACCCCAATGCCCTATATCCTAACTCATTTACCCAACGACCGTAAGGAATAGAAAATCCCATTTTTACGACTTTTCTTTGAAATACTCTTTTATTAAAGAAAAAGGTTTAAATATAGTTTAAATTACTTTTAAACATTTCCAAACTATCCAAAAATAATTATATTACTTCAAAATAAAATAAAATTATATTTTGTCGAATTATTATTATTTCAATTAAATTAATATTAAATTAAAGTTGATTTAAAATATTACTTTTAAAATATAATAACGGTCCAAATTTACGGGGTGTTACAATCATCCCTCCTTTTAGAAAGTTTCGTCCCCGAAACTTAGAAGAAAGAATCATTGTATATATATAAGTCTATCTTTTAAAATCAAATAAATAAAATTTTCAAGATATGAACGTATGAAAATATAAGTGTCCTTTCAATGGAACGGAGATACTCTTGTCGATCACTCAAGAACATCAATATTCCAATTCAAGGACATAAAAATACACTTTTACACCAACGAATGAGCAAACTAATTATCGGACGTCTCCAATAACAAGCTTTAACACCCATTGACGTTAAAACCAGTGAAAAACATTAAAATATTTTCAACACCTTTAGTTTAAAATTTTATAATAAGGGTAATAACTCCACTAGCTATAACTAAATTCTAACTACGGTTTCTAAACACTAAGCAAGGACTATTAACGCGGAGAATACGTAAGAAAAAGGAATAACCTCACGAGAAGAGTTCGGGATATTTAGCTAACATAGAAGATTCAGGCTCCCAAGTTTCTTCTTCGACATTTCCACAACGCCAGAGGACACGAACTAGGGGCACAACTTTGCTCCTAAGTTGCTTGTTTGCTCTTTCGAGGATCCGGATCGGCCTTTCTTCCAAAGTCAAGCTAGGCTCTAAATCTAGAATTTCCTCTTGAATGACATGGCTCGGATCACTAATGTACTTCCTTAACTGAGATACATGGAAGACATTATGAACCTTGCTCAAATTCGGAGGCAACTCCAAACGGTAAGCAACGGAACCAATCTTTTCAAGCACACGGAATGGACCAATATATTTGGGACTTAGCTTCCCTTTTACACCAAACCGTTTCACCCCTTTCATAGGTGATACCTTGAGGAATACTCGATCATCAACTTCAAAGGCAAGTGGTCGACGACGGATATCGGCATAAGATTTCTGTCGGTCTTGAGCGGATTTCATGCGCTCTCTAATGATCTGAACCTGATTGACGGTCTCAGTCACCAAATCGGGTCCTAACACATGAGCATTTTGGACTTGATCCCAACAGACAGGAGTACGACACTTCCTACCATACAAAGCTTCATAAGGTGACATTTTAATAGAGGCTTGATAGCTATTGTTGTAGGAGAATTCAACAAGAGGTAAACATTTCTCCCAAGAAGTATGAAAATCTAAGGCACAAGCTCGGAGAAGATCCTCTAATGTCTGGATAGTCCTCTCAGTCTGTCCGTCTGTAGCGGCATGAAAAGCTGTACTCATTAGTAGCTTACTACCCATGGCTTCTTGTACAGCAGTCCAGAAACGAGAACAGAATCTAGGGTCTCGGTCTGAAACTATATCTTTAGGAACTCCATGGTAGCGTACTATCTCTTTCACATAGGCACCAGCTAGAACATTTAAATTCCATGTTTCCTTGATCGGTATAAATCTAGCACATTTGGTCAGTCGATCTACAACTACCCAAACAACATCCTTTCCACCAGTAGTTCTAGGTAAAGCCATCACAAAGTCCATGGCAATGGACTCCCATTTCCAAAGAGGAACATCCAAAGGTTGTAGCAAACCTCCGGGTTTCTGATGCTCAATTTTCACTTTCTGGCAGGTAAGACATTTGCTAACATAATCTAGGACATCAATCTTCATTCTAGGCCACCAAAATTGTAATCTCAAGTCTTTATACATCTTGTCACCACCAGGATGAATAGAATAAGGAGAAAGGTGAGCCTCAACAAGGATCCTCTTTCTCAACTCAGCTACATTCGGAACATACATCCTACCATGGTAACGAAGATATCCATCACTATCCACCACACAATCCTTAGCTTGCCCAAGCTGAATTTTTGCTTGAATGGATTTGAAAGTAGCATCTTCAGGTAGGCAAGTACGGATCTCACGGTAAAAGTCAGGTTCTGCACTCAAGGCACTAAGATGATCAAAGCCCTTCTCAACCAGGCTTATCCCTAACTTTTGAAATTCTACGATAAATTCATGAGGTAATTCACGGATAGTGTTCAAAGAGTGACAAGTCTAGTGGCATAGTGAGAAAGTTCATTGAATTATCGGTAAAGGCTTGAACAGAAAGATTTCCTTGCTTCAATTCCATGAACTCTTTAAGTCTTTGTTGTTTCAGCTCTTTTGGATAGAATCTAGTTTCAACTAGATCCTTAAAGCGATCCCAACCAAAGCCAGGTTCAAGAATAGAAGTAGGACCAGTCATAGACCACCATCTATCCGCTTCTTTCACAAGGAAATGAGAAGCCAATTTCACCTTGTCACCTTCACGAACTTCATACAAGGCAAAACTCTTCTCCAATTCACGGAACCATTCAGTGAGTGCCACTGGATCTACTTCACCACCATACGTCTTGGTGTTGTTTCGAGTTAATTGATTTGCCACCCAAGTATAAGTGCCAGGGGCACCTTCTGGAGGCGGAGTAGGAAGAGGAGCAGGAACAAGTTGGTTTTGTTGATTATGAAGAATCTGAGTAAGAGCTTGGAGGATTGCATTATCTACAGCTTTTCTTGGAGGAGCCATCTTACAAAAGAAGACATTGACTTACTTAACAAAGACTTACTTAACAAATAGCAATATGTTTCATACATGTTGAGTCCTCCGCAGCGGGCTTATAGAATTAGGTGCATGAGACCGATTCACAAGCAAGTGAGGTTCCATCCTAAAACCAATTGGTGTGGAATAGTGCCCCTCACACACATATGGGAAGAGACCTCAACAATACAAAATATGTAACACAAAGTTCTCGTATGTCAAAGTTTTTTAGATCGATTAAACTTTGAGTGACCATTTCTCTTACTTGTGAATTTTCCAAATAAAACTATTAATGGATCGCTCTGAACAAGGCAAAAACAAGTCACAAGTTTGTAGATGAACAAAGTTCACGTGAATTTTCCAAATAAAACTATTATAGTAGATGAACAAGGCAAAAAAATATTGCCTAGCATATGATAAACCAATTAGTCTTGCTTGTGACGGGTCTATCCGTCACAAGCTTGTGACTGGTCGGATCGCCCTCACAAGTTTGCAAGTGGGAGGGCAAGTGGTAAATTAATGGTTTCCCACTTGCCCTCTAACTTGCAAGCTTGTGAGAGGGATCCGACCCGTCACAAGTTTGTGGCGTATAGTGACCGACACAAATGAGAATTGGTAATGATCAACTCTCATCACATCCCATCCCATCCCACCCCACCCCACCCCACCCCACCCTCTATACAAAACAAGTCAAATATGTTAAATAAAACAAAAATAAAATGCCTAGAAAATAACAAGATGTTTTTTCTTTCTACACAAGTGAGTTACTTATTATCATTTAACGCGTGACAAGAACGCATTTTAAAGCTTAAGACGGATTTTTCGATCGTAAATGATAATTTGTGCCTATGAAACAATACCACTCATTTATACTTAAGTCGGATATAACCGTCTTAGAGCGAGTCAAATGTTACCAAAATCTATTTGACATCAACTAACAACAATTTGCCACTTTGGTCAAGTAACACGAGGACAGTAGGACACTGCAAACCCTCAACGTGGCGTTTTCTTCACTTTCTTACTTCTCTGCGTTGTCCTCTGTTTTCTTCATCCCTTATTTAATTAATCAATTAAATTAAATTTATTTTTCTTTTGATTAAATTTCATTTCATTAAAATATTAACATCAACCATCCAAAGACTTTTTAATACTTGACTTTCTTCCTAGTATCGGAATCCTAGTACTATACTAAAAATATAATATTATATTTCTTACTATTATTATTGGGTTGAAATGTAATCCACCCCCAAATATTTTGACCAATTAAATTAGATTTCTCTAGAAACATCAATCAACAATTACCCATTTTTTTAGGGTTTTTGTTTCTTTGTGTTTTCTACCACTATCAATTTACCTTTGACCAAATAAATTTATCAAAAAGTAAGTATTTATGTTTCTTCAATTTTTTTTTTTGATTTGGGGTTAATTTTATTGTTGGGTATTATTAGGGTTTCTGCATGTTGTTTTAAGATAATTATTATCTGGGGAATCTTTGTTTTAATTGTTAATGTTTTGTGTATTTGTTATTTAGTTGTTTTAGACTTAAAAGAATTGATTTTTTTATAGTTTTATTAGTTTGAATTGTGTTTGAATTAATGTTTTGGGAAGTCAAAAGGTGTCAACTTGATGAATTGAACATTTTTGTTTTAAGATAATTACATGGTGGAATATTTGTTTTCATATTTGTGTTAATTGTTACTTAATTGTTTTGTGTGGTTTGTTATTGAGTTGTTTTAGATTTAAAGAATTGATTTTTTGTAGTTTTATGTGATGTAATTGTAATATTTTGGGAAGTCAAGAGGTGTCAATTTGATATATTGTGCATTTTACTTTATTTAATTTAAGTAATTCATGTGAAATGTTTTAGTTTACAGCCTTTTCCTATGTTGTTAATCTAGAATGGTTGTTTTCCGATGACCAAAATGAAAATTGCGTCAAGAATTGTTCTAGTTTTGATATTTGCTAGTTTAAAGGGTTTAGGGACTGAACCATTACTCGTTCGACCGTGTCTCTAGGTGTTTGATGTTTGGAATGACTGTTAAAAAAGAAGAATTATTGTATAGCAGGAGTAATACACTTCCATGCAACTAGATTCCTTGATGAACCAAACGACACCAAAGTATATGTTGGAAAGATATGAATTCGTAGCAGTTTGAAAAATTTGACATTTCGTTATAGAATTATTCCGGATTTAAGCTTCTTGAGCTCATTTAGTGAGTTGTTCATCATTTACACTTGCAACCTCATACTGGTTTAGCAAAAGAAGTTGTTGTCTTAGTGAAGTAGGTAGGTAGTCTCGCCGATCAAGAAACTAAATTTCCCTTGATTTGTTACTTGGATTGAGTCATCAATAAATAAAAGACGGTTTCATGAAGGTTTCTTGATAGTTACTTGTACATTGTAGATTTGTAGAAGATGCATAATTCGAAAACAATACTATCCTTGAGGGATTTGTCATGTATTTTGTTGTATGTCTGCTTTATTATTAAATTTAAATTTAAATAATTTTTTTGCAGTCACGAGCTTTCTACCTTGTGGTAGATGTCCTATTGAGTGTTACCATTGAAGCATGCCAACGAAATCTAATCAACCTGAACCCAATTCCCATACTGATACCCCGTCTGAAGCCTGTTCTGTACAATGGTGGCGAGCTTCTGTATATGAACCCTCCGCTTTACCAAATGCTGGAGGCAATGCCCCAAACCATGAATTAGTAGCTAATCCAGTTGAGACTGCGCCATCTAAAGACAATAAGTCGGAATCAAATGTTGGGGATGATGATGACGAGACTAGCAAGGACTCACGAACGACCGGTTCTACTTCCACTCCTCGAGGTATTAATCTAAAATTATAATTTTCTCTCTCTTTTGAGTATGCTATCAATTTGTAAGTAGGCTACATTGCATTTAATGGTCTATTTTTGCTGCTCCTTATGCCTCGGCCAGTAGTTCACGTTTGTTTTTTATTGGTTCTTTTTGTGTAAATATATGAAAGTGGATTAAGGAGCTGCATGCTCTTTGTGTTGGTTGTCATGGACGAAAATGGAATACATACAGTATCAGTATTGGCAAGGACAGAGGGTATAATATGTTCCCTTCTGTTGCAACAACAGCAGAGCCTTAGTCCCAAAATGATTTGGGGTTGACTGACATGAATCTGACACGAATCATCATCTAAAACCGTCGAGGGCATCCAATAGGGCTTTCCAATATACGGGGTGGTAATTAAAAAGAGTTGAGGAAGCATAAATAATAATAACGGTGAAAGTAAAATAGTAAGCAGTCCAGTTTTTTTTTTTTAAAATTCAAAGTAAAAAAAGGAAAAGTTGAGAGTTGAATAAAAACAGAGATAATAAATAAGATGTGAAAAATCAAACTCCATCACTCACCCGTATCAGTTCTCTCCATAGATATAATAAATATGTTCCCTTCTGTTATTGACTTATTTCCGTAATTTGTATCACTCCCATTTTGCCTGGTTCACAGAGTTTACAAACTGTTGGCTTGATTATAAGAGACCTGTTTTGTTACAGATGGTAATTCTAGACTTGAAGGCCAACAATCTCAATATGGCGAGTCTACAACGTCTCTTATGAGTGGGAATTGTATACCTCAGCACACACAGCCTGAACTTGCTGGTCATTCTATTGTAAGCTATGTGGCAGTCTATTTTTCTAATTGAATTATCTTCATTCTTTACTTCGTAATGAAATTTCTCAACACTAACTTGCTCCTTACTGTGATGCAGCCTTGTGCGACAATTCCTTATCCTGACATGTATTATGGTGGAATGATGGTGCCGTATGGATCTCAGCCGCTGGTATGTACCTTGGTATCTATGCCATCTTTAGTTGTTTAATGGCTTGACGAACTTCTAATTAAATGCTTCCTGATGCTTGCTCATTTGTTTTTAGTATAAGTTTAGCGAGCATCAACTTACATCCTCATGGTTAAACCATCAATAATAGTACATATAAGGGGAGAGGCTTTTACTTATAATTTATAAGCTTCTGGAAATGAAAATTTAGACTGAGGAATCGAATACATTTGGTTATTGGGGACTAGGGTACAGTCAAGGTCAATTTTATTGCGGTGTACGTCCTAGTCAGCCTTTTCCCTTCTGAAATCAACATTCCTCCCGAGTTTATTTTTAAATTATTGGATTACCCTATTGCATTTACAGGGTTGTGAAATTTGTTCGTAGCCGCTGTAATGTCTGGTTCAACTTTCAATAATCTAATGGTCTGAATTTGAATACTAATTTTAAGCTGGTAGGCCTTTAGAGGCGCATGGGAGAATGTAAGTTGAAGTGCCATTGAATGCAAACATATCTCTACGTTTTTAGGTGTAAGGCAGCTAATGTGAACGTCCTTGAAGTCCTTTTAGGTTGAAGGACTAAGACTCCAGAACAACGGAAATTTAGTTCTAAAAACTTCTGGAATGAATCCATTATGAAAATGTAGATGAGATCCTTTGCGTGCCCATCTTCTATTTTTCCAGGAGATATTCTCGGGTTAGAAAAAGCTCATAAGAATGAATATTCTGAACTTCGTCTGTCCCGCTCTTGTATGTATTTCCCAGTGGTTATCTAGTGTGTACAATTTTCAACATGTGGTTCGGTGGTTACATGGACCCTATACTCTAAATACGTTATACAGGTGTTGCTGATTTTTTTAAGGACAAATTCTCATTTCAGATGGGCCTTTCCGGTATGAAATTAAGATGGGGAAAAGGTTGTCATGTAGTAATAAAAATTATCATTTAATGATAAAATATCTCTTATAAAGATACAGCTAAAACTGCTCTCATTTTATTAAAAATTGTTTCAGTAACTTTTTATCCAAAAAGAAAAAATGGTCACATTATTTGTAAATGGGTCACATTTTCTCCGTCTTAGTTTCAGACGGAAAAGGCTTGTCTTAAAGGAGACTTGCTGTTTTTCAAGTGCCCAATACAAGAGGAATCTCATTTTTTATGGTTGGCCTAGCCTTGGCCGAGATACTTCTATCTTAACCTCATTTCCATTAGATACGTTGAATGTGACAATGCAATAACTCCCTATATTTTTTCAGGATCATGCTTTTCCTGTAGCACGTCTAGATTTTCATATTTAATCTTCTGATGTTTATAACTTCTTAATGTTAATGATGAATAAAGTAAACAAATTGCTGGATCATTTTTTAATCGGCGATCTCCTCGCCTGTTTGTTCAGGTTCCCCCACCTTTTTATGGGATGCATCAGCCTAGGATGCCGTTACCTCTTGAAATGGCACAAGAGCCGGTTTATGTCAATGCTAAGCAGTACCATGGGATCATGAGAAGAAGACAAGTCCGTGCCAAGGCAGAACTTGAAAGAAAGCTGATCAAAGTGAGAAAGGTTTGCACCCATGTCAACTCAAATACTTTGTGGCCTTATGGCTTACCTTGCGATGCTTTGCATCTGGAATATGATGATGTTCACTGTACTGTGTTCACTTTTGATATTGCGACGTGGTAGTTGATTGATGCCAATTCAATACATAATTTTCCTAATGGTCCCTCCTTGTTGAACACGAGGGAGCATGGGGCAGCGTTGCTGTTGTTGTTAGTGTTAGTTGCCTCGTTGGAGTTGCCGCATACTTAAATACGACATTTCTTCTACAGTGTATCGAAAATGGCTTATGTGTTATTTTGCATGTGTGCATGTTTAATAGGCTCTTTGCTTATTTGTAACATATCTTATCATCTCAGGTGTATTTTTTTACTGTTGTGTATCTTTTTCTGTTTTGTTAGCCATATTTACATGAATCCCGACACCAGCATGCCTTAAGAAGGGCAAGGGGCACTGGAGGACGTTTTGCTAAAAAAGGTCAAGCTGAAGCTTCCAACCATATGGCTGAAGATAAGAAGACTACTTCAGGTCTGTCTACCGTATAACATTGCATGCTCTTCTTTATCTTACTGCGTTACTGCATACTGGTTTGATTCACTTGACCCCTGCAATTATCTAATATAAGAACCAAATTCAGGCGCGTCCCAAACTCACGAAGAACGTAGAGACAACTCAAATGGCTCAGCAGGCAGCAGAGCCGTGGAAGGTGGTCAGTCTAGTCAGCAATGGGGTAACGGGAGCATGTCCTCTGATCAGGCACCTCAACGAGCTTTAGCCATGCGATGAGGTTGAGCAATACCATATCAAAGAGGGTGAAGATCCTCAACTTGTCAGATAGAATATGTAAATGTCCTCATATTCTCCTGATCGTATGCAGTAGATCAGGTAATATCTTAGCCTAAAAATAGCTGAGCGGCAAATCATTCTTGGCTTGGTTCCTAGTCTTAATGTTACGTTTGAGAGCGTAGGAGTTTTATGGTCTTACCCTTTGGAATGTGTACAGTTTGTAGCTTTAGGTAGCTCCGAATTTAGTGCGAGATGTTTAGACTTTGTTCATGTTACTATGAATGGCATTTTGTATAGTCTGCGAGGTGATTTTCCATGTTTTTCGTGATTTTGAAATGGTGCTTTGGAATAGATCTGGCAAATGGGTCAAACGGGTCGGGTTTGGGTCGGGTCAGTTTGGGTCGGGTCATTTCGGGTTTGCTCAATCTTTCGGGTCGCGTCGCGTTCGGGTTTGGGTCAGTTTCGGGTTTGGGTCACTTTGGGTTTGGGCTATTTCGGGTTTGGGTCAGGTCATTTCAAATTCATATCCGATTTATTTAGGCCATTTTAGGGTCAAAATGATCAAGTTAGTTTTCGAATTAAGCCCAGCGTCAAGCAAACTCGCACGGGCCAGCTTGGACCAAGCCGAGCTTGAGCTGCATATGGGTCGTGTCTCATTATCACCCCTAATCACAAGAAATTGGGTCATTAATGATCATTTCCAATCGGGTTGTTTGTGGGTCGGTGGTTTCGTGTCGGGTTATTTTGGGTCTGGTCTCTTTCGGGTCAGTCAAGGTTCGGGTCGGGTCTGGGTCGGGTCAATTCGGGTTTCGGGTCATTCTAGGGTCATGCAATTCTGGGTCGTTTTCGGGTCTCGGGTCAGCCTTATCGGGTCGGGTTATTCGGGTCGGGTCAGTTTTGCCAGGTCTACTT
Source organism: Heliosperma pusillum (assembly GCA_022085475.1). Lineage (NCBI taxonomy): Eukaryota > Viridiplantae > Streptophyta > Magnoliopsida > Caryophyllales > Caryophyllaceae > Heliosperma > Heliosperma pusillum. Next base: position 63,498 of record JAIUZE010001572.1, read on the forward strand.
TGGAATCAGACATTCAAAAATTGTCACAGGCTGTTTTTCCGATTATGGTGTACCCTTCATTGCCAAAGACGGGTTCATGAGCTCGTATGCGCTAATGATGCGGTCCGTTAATCTCTCAACTATTCAATATCATCGTCTAGGTGGTCTTTCATTGCCAAAGAATTGATGCAGTCCGTTAATCTTTCTCAACATCGGGATATAACTCTTGCAAGTTATTTTCATACTTTCTGTAGTTATTATAAACAAATATTTTGCATATTCTACTGTAAGACGATCTTATATAAAAACACAAAAATAATGAATTATCAACTTTATAGGTGGCTATAATCTAATCGTCTTGATACAAAACTTTATAAATAGTAGATTTATTAAATGTAAAAATGATTAATGTCACATTTTAGTTACAACTGTCTCTAACGAAATCCTTTACAACTACCGTGCAGTAGCACGGGATCTATACTAGTAATATATTAGCCAAAAACGAGAATATTCAAAATTAGTATGATTTGCCCCTAAAAAAAAATTGGTATGATTCAATGGAAGACAACTCGAACCTTGTATTATTTTCGGCAAAGTTTTCAAAGAATTTTAGGTTATGCTCCAATTTTTTTTGAAGAATTTTTAGGTTATTCCTGGCAAAATTTTTATCAAATTTTTCGTGGAGTATAATCTTTCATGGGTGTGCTTTCCATGTGGTGCATGAGGCAATTGAAATGATATGTTCTCTACACCTTATTATAGCTATAAGTTATACGGAGTAACATTTGTTATAATAGAAAAAAAGTCTAAATATTGCATCATCCATAATAATTAACAAATGAACAAACAAATTACCATTTAAAAAAAAAAAAAGAAATAAACAGGCAAACAAACAAAAGTATTAACTCAATATTTTGAATGGAAAGACCAAAATATATAGGTCTATAATAAGAAATGCATCAAGACTAGAGATTGGATCTTTTAAAATAATAATAATAATAATAATAGTAATAATAATAATAATAATAAAACACTTACTCAAATTCAATAAAAAGACAAAACTCTACTAAATGTATCACCTTTAGAGATAGGATCATTTATTGAAGTTTCCTTAATTAACATGCATGTCTCAACTTCAATTTAACTTGCTTTATTAATCTAACATGCATTTCTTGAAAAAGACATTAAGAGGTTACATTAAAAAAAGTAATATTTAAATTAAATTATGTTATGAATTATGAAAAAATAAGGTCACACTACAATCTCTCATGAGAAGGTTTTATAAATCTTATACCAAAATTTTGTTAATTTTTATCGTCCGCTTATGATTTTTTATAAAGCTCGACTCTACTTCATTTTTCTATCTATCTTAAGCTTATTAATGTATACTCTTAGGAGACACGTTAGAAAAACAGTTCTCATAAAACTGGTTTAGTGTGAAAATAGACTAAAAAGAGAATAACCTAGGGTAAAACGACAATAATTAACTTAAAAACATACTTTAACACGTATTTATAATATGATTATTGTTTTGATCGATATTTATTATTCCGACTAGGTAATTTAGATCTATGTCGAAATTTAGTGGATTTTTTTAATTGATTAAATTACTAAGGATCAATATCAAACTATGAGACCCTCCCATAGTTTGGAATCTTTCGATCAAACAATGATGAATCACAACATTAGTTTGGTCCCGTAGTTTTAATGTGTTTTAAGTTTATGACAAAAATACATGCTTTAACTAGAACCGTGTTGATTTTAAGGAATCAAACACATTTAGGGTAGTGAATTTTGCAACATGATATTAAGAATTACATACATATCATTTATTTTAGAAAAGTGAATGAATGTTGACTAATAATCATTAACTAGTTTTAAACCCGTGCAGAAAATGCACGGGTTGTAATTAATAAAAGCCGTTATTATTTAATACATGATTATACTTGATTTTTGTTTACTTTTATCGTGAAACAAACAACAACTTGAATGTATTCAAGTAAAATATAACTATATGTATATAAGTAGTATGTTTTTGTAAGATAAATTTGAAATTCACGATCAATTAAAAAATCAATATTTTGTTAATATAACATGATTTAAATACATTCAAACCAATATAATAATTTAAACCAATAATATGAACAAAGAAATATCTTATATCAACGGGAATGCAAATAACTACATGTTTTCAGAAAACATGTCTTACGCTTTAATGTTTAGAGCCCAAAATTTTTAAACATAATATGATTTCTTACTGAGTATACACTATATATTTTGAAACTGATACTATGATTTTTGTATTAGAAAATCATATTAGTAATTTGTATGTAATTATAATATGTAAATTTTGGAGTGTAAATTTTAGTTTTAGGGAATGTAATAATTTGTGTTTATAATATCTTTTTACGGATGTGAAAATGGGATTAAATAATGATATAAAACTATGTTATTATTCATTAAATGTTATGTTAATAAAATATAGTGTAGTGTAATGTAATACATTGTTTTAATAAAATAGTTAATGAAACTAATAAAAGTAGAAAAGAGTATATAATAGGGAATGAATGAGATTAATTAATTCTAAGCATAAACATGGGGGGGTCCCACATCACTACCATTTTGATAAATCATTTTATTTCATCGACCAATAAGAACGCTCTAAATGTTTGTGGATTAGTATATAGTAGATTCTCATTTCAGACGGGGCGACCCGTCTTATTGCTTTAAATGAGTCAAATCCCCTCACAAAAAGAGCAAGTGGGCAAGTGGGAAGATAATGGATAGCCCCCCAACTCGCCCACTCGCCCACTTGCCCACTTGCCCACTTGCCCACTTGCTCTTTTTGTGAGGGGCTTGACCCGTCTTAAGCAATAAGACGGGTCGCCCGTTTCAAGCAAGACCAATTGACCAATAATAGCCAATTTAGGGGTCATTAGATTATTTAGTGGGACAACAACCAGCAGTTATTTACTACAAAGTATACTAATAAATGAATATTCATAAATGAAAATAAATATAGCCATATACATATAAAGGACATATATATTATGTACATTATTCGTCTTTTTTACCGTTTATTGCATCGATCATACGTGGAAGTCATATGATGTTTACTTCGTTTCTTGTACGATTATAATTACACAAAAATTGTGGTTTGTACTACTTTTTGTCACAATTAATTTTTGTCACAATTAATAGTACTGATCTTGAGTTAATTCTTTTCATTCTATTATTTATTTGTTAATTTCGGATAAACGACAGTACGACACGACGTACAATATTTGGAATATATTGTTCTCGTATTAACGAGAGGGCACTTATGCTCACAACACTATATCAATGATAAGTGAATAATTCAATTTACATCGTCTAATTGATCATCATAAACATACTCTTATGAAAGCTTGCAAACATTTCATTTAATTAAAAACCAAATGTTGGTATGTCTTAGAATGTGAAATGGACCTGAACCCGGGACTTACTCGAACAAAAGAGAGATAGACCACATTACGACATTACCACATGACAAGCATAATAGAGGTTCCATCCTAAAGTCAATGGACAATAAGAGAAGTATCCCCATTTGTTTGACAAATACGTTTGTGTAAAACGAGGTTTTTAACTATTTTATTATTTTTGTTTCCAAATCTAAATTGATGGGATATAATTTTGATGTCACAAGATCTGTTTTGCACTATAATAATGTGAAACGACTTTACTTAGTTAATCCGGTAAGTATTTTCAAAAACTGATTATAATTATTATGAACTGTGGTAATTTTATGATGTCTACCGTGCTAGGCCCTCTAAACGTTTCCCCATAGTATTAACACGCAACTATTTATGCCCATAACCATACATACGTAGATACAACCCCACAAGGATATTGGATATTGCATATGCTTGACTAAGGTAGATATATTAGGATTGGTCAAACATGCGGGTCAAATAATAAATTGAATGCTTTACTGGTTTAGAATATGAACTAATGAATTAGAGACCTTGCATTAATATCATTTGGGTCTTTATGAAACTTAATTGCTATTCGCCGTTGACAAATTATTTAAAATTGTCGACAAAAGCCCTGTTCTTTCTGACTTTTTAGAGTTGAATTGAACTTAATAGAGCTGAACTGAACTAAACTGAGCTGAACTGAATGAGCTGAACTGAACTGAACTGAACTGAACTGAACTGAACTGAATAAAACTGAACTGAAATAAACTTATTAGAGCTGAACTGAGCTGAAAAAATAATAATAATAACAATAATAATAATAATTATGATTATGATTATGATTATTATTATAGTAATAATAATAATAATAATAATAATAATAATAATAATAATAATTATTATTATTATTATTATTATTATTAATAATAATCATAATCATAATGGCAATAATAATGATAAATATTATTAGTTGTTATCATTAGTCTTAATAATAATAATATTAGTAAATAGTAATAATAATATTAATATTAATATGGTTGATTTTGATAGTCATAACATTTATTATAATAACAATCATAGTTATAATAATCTACTTATATATCTACTATATATAAAAGGGGAAGCAATTCTTGGCTTCTCATTGGATGCTGAAATTAAGGAGAGAAAGATGAAAAATTGCCCACTACTTTTGCTAACAATTAATTACTCTCTTTCCTCACTTGATTTAATTACTCTTTCTTCATTTGATTTAGTTACTCTCCCCTCATTTGCACAATTTGTTTCACCATTTCTAAAACTATAGAAAATATCATGATAATGTATGAAACTCTTAACATTTGCACAATTAACACGAGAACAGTAAAAAAATTACATTTAAAATGGCATTCGATAATATTACAAATATTACAAATATATAAATAATATGTGAGCCAATTTAAAAAGAAAAATTATATTTGCTTGCAATTACTTTAAAGCTAATATAAATATCTCTAATTTTATATGATATTTATATTTATTTACCAACAATCTTTTACATTAGCCTTTGAAATTATAACTATGATTTATATATTAAGTCAAATCGTTAAAACTAACCCCTGCAATAATTTATATACTAATAAGTATATTATAATGGAGTTTTAAATTTGAGGGCCACCCATATATGTGTGATTTTGATAAATGAGTATTTTTTTCGGTTTATGTGAGTCCACACCAATTATTTCCACCTCCATAGGATCATAAAAAGACATGTATTACACGTGAATTATTTGAGAAAAAGGATTATACATCGGATGTACTACCTCAGACTAGTATGAATTTGAGTTTTTGTGCATTTTTTTCGAGCTTTTTAAAGTTTATAAATTACATTTTTAAATTTTATATGTAATGTATTTTGAGTTTTATTGTAATTTTTTGAGCTTAATGTTCAAAATAATGAACTCAAAAACTTTATAATAAAATTCATAATTTTTAATACTACACTCAAAAACTTTATTGTAAAACTCAAAAACTATATTATATGTGGTAGTACATCAGATGTACAATCCACTTACTGGAATTATTTAGCGTAGTGAATAAACGTTTTAAATTCTAAACTATTTAAAGCTCATGTATCTAATAATAACGCGTATTATTATGAACCGTGCATTTGTTGCACGGGTTTAAAACTAGTAATAGTTTAATAGTAATAGCAATAGTACTAGTAGTAGTAGTAGGAATGGTTCCTCTAATAGTTTCTCGACTGACCATTAATTTCTTGTAAATTGTGCTTTGAGTTTAATAAAATTTGCCTTTTTTATAAATTAAAATAAAATAATAATAATTATAATAATAATTATTATTATTATATAATAATAATAATTATTATTTTTATTACTATTATATTATTATTATTATTACTGTAACAATAATAGTAATTAAAATTATAATTATAATGATAAATAATAATAGTAATATTAATAATATTGATAGTAATTGCTATTAAAAGAATATTTCCCCTATTTCATAATAATTTTCGTAGTTTGTATTGCATAATTTTCGAGACGACACTTTGACTCGATTTTTCTTCAATTTTCTTCAATTTTTTTTTTCATTTAAAAAATATGTTTCCAAAATATTTTTTTTATGATGAATGTAAATGTTTTTTTTGTTATAACGTCTTAGTTTTTATATTTTAACACTTACTTATGGTCAAAGTTATAATGAGGGATAATTATGAGATAGAGGATAATAATAATAATAGTAATAATAAATAATATTAATAATAATATTAATATAAACTTTTAAGTTTAAGATTAGTAGACTGAAGTGAGCTAAATTTAGTGGAGCTGAACTGAACTGAACTGAATGAAGCAGAGCTGAACTGAACTGAATAAAGCTGAACTGAACTGAACTGAATGGAGCTGAACTGAACTGAACTGAGCTGAACTGAACTGAATAGAGCTGAACTGAACTGAACTGAACTGAGCTAAAATTAAGCTGGAAAGAACAGGGCCAAAGTTAGTGAACTATCCAAATTGTCCTCCCTCCCAAAACATCTCAATTTAACAACCGATAAAGAATAAATCGAAATTAACAACTAGTTTTGTATAACAATCCATGAATCGAAAACAGAAACTAATCAACGCAAAATGAATCACTTTTTTCTAAAATCAAACAACCAATTTACTCAGTGAAACAACGTTAAATTACTCAACGTAAAACAAATTGATTTTCTTATACTCACCGCTTACGAGGGGAGTAAAACTGAAAATGCTGAAACATAGAACAAATATGTGTCATGTGAGGGTTGGTAATATGAGCCATGTTACTTTTCTATTTTGTCCTTTTGTAAGGATAATTCTAGGGTTATATGTTAGTACTTAGTACCTAGTATAAATAGAACGTAAGGTCATGTACTTTATTCACAAAATTTATCACATAACACTTAGTGAAAAATGGCATGCAAAATTTCTCAGAAAATTATCATCAAAATAATTCTTTTATTGTGCTTCATCAACACTATCATGGCTTAAGCAAACTCTTCATTATGTCATCTCTTCACTCTATACTATTGTTTTTCACATCATATTGTTGATATGTGTAATCTGCTATGTGACATGCACTCTATTGTGGAGTTCGAATGTCCGCTATCACACCTCTATCCCCCTACCCGTCCCCTTCATGTACTTGAACTTTTTTTCTTCTTTAGTTTTATAAATGTTCCTTTAGTCCAAAAATATATAAATGGTTTTGAAAGCAGCTTAAAACTCGATTTCTTAAAATCTAAGATAAGTTCCTCTGCTGATCTGCACATAATAATGGCTTCCAAAATATGAATTTTGACTTTAACTAATTAGTCGTCACCCTTAATTTATTAATTGATTTTTTTACACACTCAAAATTTTTCTTTTTCTCAATTGTCATATAATGTGAGGAAAATATGAATGTATCTAATGTTTAGTTTGCGTAAAAATTTTATGAATTTTGACTTATAGTAATATAGTATTGTAAAAATGATTAAGGTATGATTATATATATGATATTATCTTTTTTCTTAAGCTTTTTCTATTTAATAATCTTGAATGCAGGATTCTGCCGGAAGATTGCCAGTGATGACGGAGTTAAAACAAAGAAAAAAACTGGATTATTCCGGTTTTATTGTTTTAGGAATAGTAGGAGTAATAATACTCCTACTTATAGTGTTAGGATATATGTTATTCCGGTTTTATACTTGTAACTTATACGTCGCCGAAGTTTTATACATTATTGTTCATTATCCAATGTTAATATAAAGATGTGAATTACCTGGAAAACTAATATAGAAGGTCAATGAAATAACGTTTTCGCATAGATAACACCATGATTTCATCCACCTAAAAGGATATTAAAAATGGAAAAATGATATACTAAAGTAGTACCTTACAACATAACAACAAAGGAAGATAATGACATTGAAACCTGTAAATCACACAACAAAATAAGAAATTTAGACTTATTTGGCTAACAAAAATGTGAAAACTCATCGGTTTTTCTCTTGTATACCCTCGTGGTTTTTCACTTTCTACTTTATACCCCTCATTTTATGTAATCTCTCTAGAATACCCCTAAACTTAATTATAAACTATAAATCGTGACCTAAACTTCTTTTGCCGTCTAATGCTTCGTCAAGTATATTATATGGACTGCTTAGTTGCCACAAGGTAAGCAATGACATGTACTTTTTTGTATGAATTGGTACCATGTAAGCAATGATATGGATTATTTTAGGAAATGCATACAAATTCAAAGAAATTCTTACTAATTCATGGAGATATATTTCTGGAAAATTATGGAATTGATAAAAAGTAGTACCACATCACAAAATTATTGAAATCTACACATTTAAAATATACTTTCTTTGCATTATTAATAGACCCGGATATTATAATAATAACATTTTGACACACCGATTGCAAGATTGATTCCTAAAATTAAGGCCTTCAATTGGATGGTTTTTCCACATTGAAGATGATGTTGACATAAGTACAAAGAGAAAGACGAGAATTTAGGGAAAATAATTAGGGAAATTAAAATTACAAAGTGAAAAAGATGAAGATGTGGAAATAATTGAGGTAATTAATAGAGGGAAAATCAGAATGAGAGTGGAGGGAAAACAAAAGGGAGAGTGGAGAGAAAAAAAATGCCAACTAAGCACTCCACATCATCTACTTGACGGAGCATTAGACGGCTAAGCAAGGTTAGGTCACGTTTTATAGTTATAATTAAGGTTAGGGGTATTCTAGAGGGATTACAAAAATGGAGGGGTATAAAGTAAAGAGTGAAAAAACACGAGGGTACACAAGAGAAAAACCCAAAAAGAAACTATTAGTAAGATATCTACATATAAGTACATAACATATGCAATTTCACTTGAAGAGATGAAGTACTTGTAAACGAATATATTACTAAAGAGAATAAATCAGAAAATTAAGTAGACATGAAGTTTAATATATAGTGCGTAATTAATAATATAACAGATTTTAAATTCATTAGTAATTCAAGGGAAATATGAAAAGTTGAAAGTAGGTTACAAACTTACAATGAATGGAAGAAGATGAAAAACAAAAGTGGAGTAAAGTCATAATAAAACATCTTGAATGAGCATTATTATTATTATTATTATTTTTTTTTTATTATTATTTTTTTTTATTATTATTAATTTATTATTATTATTATTATGCGCGCAACTTTCATTAAAATAAAATGTAAAGTTTACAAGAAGTTGGTGGGGAGCCTAGAGACAATCTGGGCCCCCACCCCCTTAGCTATAGAAAAACTAAGTCTAGTAAAGATATAAGCGGCCACCCGAGCCCCAGCATCCTGAGATATCGAGAATTTCTGGATCCGCTTGAGCAAGTCAACAACATCTGAGCCCAGCTCTCCAAGCGAAGAGAAAGAGAAGGGTAGGAAACCGTAACCAGCAACCGCGCATAAATCCCCATACTTAGCACATTTGCGCTGAGCAGCATCAGCGACAACCCGTCCCGGCACAAAATCGGACATCCCAGTCTGAGTCAAGGGGGAAGACCCTGTCAAATCAACACACACATCACGCCCTCTGTCCCAGGAATAAAGGAGCAAATCCGCAGAACGAAGAGATCTGTCATGTCTGTCAACCAAACCGATATCAACCTCCTTGCCCGTAGAAATACCAGACCCATAGCAGATGTCAAATAAGGTGTCACGAACGAGGTTATGCCGATGCTTAACCCCCACAGTACCAGTACAAGAAACGGCGTGGTCCCCATACACATCATCAGTAAAAACCCGAGAGCAAGTAGGACAAGGCCTAGATACCGTGAATAACAGAACACCCAGTCGATACCCCAGCACACTACGGTAAGTTCGCCTGTTCATCGTCTGACCCAACCCAGAGATAGGAACCGCACACAACCAATCAGAGGCGTGGGCACCTTGCTGAGACTTCGACAGCGCAAGCTGACGCGGTGTCAAAGAGAACATAGATTCTGAAGAAGCAGCAACCGTCGCGAAATATATATCTGCCAATTTTTTCATAAGTTTAGGGGCAGCGATTTCACTAGGATCACGTAAAAAATCAGAACCTGTAGTCTCCGAAAACACCCGCAAGGCATCGTCAAAAGTAGGACCAGCAACTATAATACCAGAAGGCCGTAGGAGCGTAGCCTGCAAAGTTGCAGACTGCAAACGGGAAGCCACAAAAGCATAGTGTAAAACATCCCCCGCAGCATAAACACCGAGCCCACCCAACTGAAAAGGGAATGTGGCAAGGCGCCACTGCCAATCCCCAAAACCAGGCCAGACGCGGTGACTATACATTCCAAACTAGAACGAAGTGCTGCATCAAGCGAAGATGAACAGACCCAAAGACTCCAGGGGAGCAAGTACGAAGAGAAAAATAGAGCTTAGAAATACCAGTACAAGCACGGAGCAGAAGCAACTCGCATTGCGGGTCCTCGATCCTCGCGACTAAATTCATAAGCTCAATGGTCTTAGTCACTCTCCTCACCACAAGCTCACTGCCAAAAATAGGACAAGTACTGACAGGGCCACCCAAAACAGAGACACCACGCAAGGGCCGGGCAATAGTAGGGGGGAAAACACCGGGAAGCCGACTCCGAGGATCCTCAATAGGCCAAAAGACCCCAGTCTTAGCCACATTAAGATGGAGACCAAAACGAGGCCCATCCACCATAATCAAATCCAAAACAACCCCCACCTCCAAAGTGTCCCCAACAATGGTGCCGCCATCCAAATACCAGGCATGCATAAAAAGATCAAAAAAGTCTTGGATTTTGCACACTAAGGGATGCAAAACCAAAGCGAAAAGCAAAGGGCCTAACGGATCTGTTGGAGCTAGTGTCCTCCACAGTTAGTGTGATAACAGCTAAGGTTCACAGGGTATACTTTGTATTATAATCAGTTGATTAACGTTTATCGATAACGGTTGGCTTGCTAGATAAGTTTGACGTTATTGTCATTCAGATGACGGTGATCAACTGATCCCTAAAAGTCACACCTAAAGGATGTGTTTGAGATGTGATTATTTGAGAAAATAATCATATTGATGCCTTATTAAATGACTAAAAGGTTATCGATGTATTTGACTAAAAGGTTAGTCAATGTGATGATGATACGATTATTTAATAACGATTAAATAATGTTAGCTGGTAATTGAATATAAAATGTTATATTTAATCCATGTATATAATGTTGGTCTAAACTAAATGTAAACCGTTATATTTAAGTTGGCGGATATGTAATACTCGATATTATTATAGTGTATTGGTCCGGCATTACTCGGTATATGTGACGGTCCATTACTAATAATAATTAGAATACATATTATATTATATACATATTAAATGAGATGTTAACTGCCTAATAGAGGTTGAGTTAAATAAGGAAACTAGGTTTTCCTTCTTCTCTTCTTGATGTCACGGCTCATATAGGGTGAAAAGAAGTTTTCTACTAACCCGAATTTTGACTAAAAAAAGTGACGGCACACACAAGTCAAGAGAGAAAGAAAATTATGATTTTTATCTCTTTTATTCATCTTCATATTCATCATCAATTTACACACAAAATTAGAAGTAATTTTGGGTATTCGTTCTAGCACGACGAAGGCATTTCTTGAACCATCTTGGGTGTTACGATTAGGAGAATACCTACTTTGGTATTTGTTCTTAGGCCTTAATCTAGGACCGAAGGTTATTTCTTAATCTTTTGTTTATATTATGCAATTTCATTTATGACTAGAAATTCATATAGTTATAATTTCATTATAATCCGAAATTTTAAAGGGAAGTATACCGATATTTTCCACAAGTGGTATCAGAGCATTTGACTATGAAATTATTTTATATGTTTTCATATTTGATGAAATATAAGATTAGAAATTTTTGTTTTGTTTTGTTTTTTTTGTTTTTGTTTCGGCTGAAAGAAGAAAAAAAAAATTAGGGTTTGTTTTTTTGGTACTATTCACGGTACTGTTCACGGCCAGGGGAAATTTTTTTTTTTTGGTACTGTTCACGGCACTGTTCAACCGTGAATTTTTTTTTTTTTTGCCTTGTTTTTCCTTTTTGATTCATATATGTTGTTGTTTTAATTGGTTAAGATAATAATATAATGAATTAGTTGATGTTTTGATTTAATGAGGATTAAATTGAAATGAAAAAAAGGAATTTGTTTTGGATGTTAAAGAACATTCATTGTGCTAATTTTTCGATATGAATATACAAAACAATTATGGTTAGTTGGGTATTTTGATAATCGATTAATCATGGTTTAGATATTCATTTTAAAAGGTTAATTTGAATCATCTAGTTTGTATAAATGTTTAATAATGATTAGATGTTGAATGTTTGTACCGATCTAGTTTTATTAGCATGATCAAATTAAAAGGATTAATTTGTGTTTGTTTTTTTTTAAAACCGAGAAATAATAAATAAAAAATTTGTTGTGAATAGTGGATAATGGAATTTTTTTTTGTTTTCTTTATTGCATTATAAAGATAGTGTATGTTGGTTATTGTTGTGTAAAAGTTCACAATGATAAATACCCTATTATTTTAAAAAGGTTTAAAATAATGTTGAATTTAATTTATGTTATACCCGATAATATGAATTAAATTGGATTATGGTTGATTAAAATTGTTGTGTACAATTAAGGAATTGTCACATAATTTTGATCATTTTAAAGGTGGTTTGGATAAATTAATCATCATAATTAATGAATTATGTTTTGAATGTTTAATTTATTTTGTTGATGCATTTTTTATTTTGTTGAATGAATGAATGGATGAATGGATTATTTTGGTATTTTTACAAGAGGTTGTAATTTGTATTGCTTAGTGTGGCCTTAGTAGATTGTGTTATCGTAATGATGGTAACATGGTCTTGGATGTATTTTGAGATCTCGAATCTCCCCTTTGTAATTTTTAATTATAATTTTTAAATTAGAATGTAAATAGGTTTATATTTTGTAATTTTTAAAAAATTGTATTTTTGAGAAGACCAAAGATGGAGATCGGATAGCTCACTCCCGCTACATGGACCAAGATGGAACATCAAGTCAAGCTTCTAGGGTCCATAAGGATGGATTTCAAAGTGTATTTTTGTTCTATTTTGATAGGATAGGCCACACTAGGACTTTGTACTTTGTTTTTCATTTTTCCGTTCTTATTGTTTTTCTTTAGCATGATAGTTATTGCATCATATTCCGCCTAAACCAAACCACCTACTACTACTACTACTTAATTGCATGAAAATTGACTCATATAGATTGTATGTTAATTATCATGGACATCCAGATGTCACTCAATATTCTAAAAGCTATCATCTTAAATTATTCATTCTCTAAATGCTAGATCATTCGTTCACTTAAATGAATAAAATTAAAGCTGATGGATCTTCCTCTAAAACCCAAAATTGAGATTAGTCTTTATAGGGAAAACTGCTATGACTCCCTTCTTTGTCGGTAGGCATATAGGACCTTACTCTCCATATGACACCTTCTACGTTGGGTAAGTAGTATGTGTTGACTTATTTTAACTCAACATTATAGTCCGAGTAATATCTCGTGATTATGATGGACTAAAGATAGAATTTACGGAAATTTATCGACCAGGAATTCTAAAAGTAGAATTAGCCAAGAAGTTGGCTTATCAATTTAAAGAAATTGAGTCTTGGGATCATTTATATAATATTTGAGGGAGGTCAATTGTATAAATGCAAGAGTCTTCGCATCAATCGGTTTTGCATTAGACTTAAATTAAAACGATGAAAATGCTTATTATGTTTTATCTCCTTTTTCGCAGTGTAGCATTCATTTATATCGATAAAACTGTTATAACAAATGGCTGAGCATGCTGATGCCCCTATGCCAAGTGCAACGCTCGCACATGAATCCTGGCTTAAGATGTTCATGGACAACATGAATCAGTACACGCGACTGAAAAATAACGGGTCCAACTTTGCGGTCTGGGAGGCTTCATTACGGAATGCTGCCATAGCTGACGGTAAGCTCAAGTACTTGACTGAGCCACTACCGCCTAACCCAGGCCCCAATGCAGGAGCCAATGAATCACTTTCTTATAGTGATTTCGTAATGGAGGCGGGTGCGATAAAGAACGTACTCATCTTTTCAATGGAATCCAATTTGAAAAGACGATTCATTGCCCAAGGTGCAAACAAGATTTTCACCACGCTCACTAACGAGTTCTCAAAAGCACCGCAGATCGTTATGTATGAGCTTACCACTCGCTTCTTTGAAGCGAAACTCCAAAAGGGCCAACCGGTTAGCCCACACATTCTCGATATGATCGAGAATCTCGAAAAACTGGAGGCACTTGATTGCAAAATCAAAGAGAGCGTGGTCATTGACCGCATGCTTCATTCACTTCATGATGGTTTTGCCCAATTCAGGGCAAATTACTATATGAATGATTTGAAGAGAAATCCTCATCAGCTACACTCACTTCTTATACAGACTGAGAAGGATCTGAAATTGAGTGGGAGCCCGAAGCAAGACATTCTCATGATTGCAAACAAGGGTAAGGGTAAGGGCAACGCTAAGGCGACCTAGCTGTAGGGAAGCCGAAGTTCAAGAAGCCAGGAAAGGGCAAGAGTGGGCCTGGTGAGACTAGCAGTAGCTCACAAGGCAAGACAAAGAGCAAAGAAATCATGGAGTGCCACCATTGCCACAAGAATGGGCATTGGAGGCGGAACTGTCCCGTGTATGGTGAAGACGTAAAAGCAGGCCGCGTCACTCCTGTTGGTATGTCTTCTTTTATTCATATGATTGAGATTAACCATGCAAGTTTCGGAACTTGGGTACTTGATACTGGTTGTGGTTCTCATCTGTGTAATCATTTGCAGGGCCTAAGAAACATCAAAACTCTCGAAAAGGGTGATGTGGACCTGCGAGTGGGGAATGGAGCAAGAGTAGCTGCCGTTTCAGTGGGAACATATGTAATCCAACTCCCAAGTGGATTTGAGTTATTTTTAAATAATTATTACTATGTACCCGGTTTATCTAAAAACATTATTTCTGTTTCCGTACTCGATAAGAACGGTATTTCATTTGTAATAAAGGATAATAGCTGTATTTTCTCCTTTAACGAAATGATTTATGGTAAAGCAGTTTCCATGAATGAGATTTATGTTTTAGATCAAACCACATATATATTGCATGTGAGGAATAAAAAGGTAAAGGTTGGTGACAAAGATCAAACCTATCTATGGCATTGCCGTATGGGACACATAAATGAAAAACGCGTGAAGAAGCTCATTGACAATGGGGACTATCTCCCCATTTGAACTATGCATCTTTGGAACGTGTGATCTGTCTCATAGGAAAAGACTCGAATTTTCCTTCAAAGGTGTTGGAATGAGCGCTGATGACCCTATAGGACTCATACATATGAGTGTGTTGGACCTATGTCAACAACGCTAGAGATGGCTATAGATATTTTATTTACTTTCAGGACGATTGAGTAGATGGGATATTGTCTACTTAATATGAAGCAAAAAGTGAATCTTTGACAAGTTCAAGGAAACCAGAATAAGGTTGAAAACCAGCTGGGGGTAGAAGATTTTAAAGCACTACGTTCAGATCGTGGTGGCGAATATCTTTCGAATGAGTTGATCAACACCTCTTAAAAACTGTGGTTGAGTACTACAGGTAACTCCACCTGGAACACCTCAATTAAATGGGGTGTCCGAACCGGAGAAATCGAACATACTTGATATGGTTTCGATCCATGCTGAGTCACAAGGTAATGCTGATTCATTGTGGGGATATGCTCTTTTGTCAGCTTGCTAGATACTTACACGAAGTCGTCTAAAGCTGTTGAAAAGACTCCATTTGAAAGGTGGAAGAAAGAGAAACATAGAGGAAAAGAACATTCCCTAACTTGTCTTTATGCGGGTTTGGGGCTGACGAGGTTTATGTCAAGTGGAGACACGAGGATAACTCGGGCCCGGCGTTCGGTCAAGAAATTTACTTTATTGTATCCAAAAAGGAATGTTTGGTCATTACTTTATATTCGCTACCGAAAAACGTGTTTTTGTTCGGCTTAGTGCGAAGTTTAATAGAGAAAGAATTTCTCGAGAACAAGACGAGTGATAGAACCTTCGATCTGTCGGAGATTCAAGAACCAACAACCGAGCAACCGATGGAGGAAGATGTTCCTTCATCTTCTGTTGCGGTTAATATTCCTGAGGAACCTAGAAGGTCGGGTAGAGTCTCCATACCTCCAGACAGATACATTGGTATGGTCGAGGAGAACGATAGAGACGATGTTTTGTTACTAGAGAGTAACGAACCCGCTACCTATAAAGGAGCCATGACCTGTTCCGACTCAAAGTTATGGCTTGAGGCCATGCAATCCGAGATGGACTCTATGTATGAGAATGACGTATGAGATCTGGTTGATTTGCCTGATAAGGTTCGGCCTCTTCAGTGCAAATGGCTTTACAAGATAAAGCTCTCCGTAGAGGGACAACCAGACACCTATAAGGCACGACTAGTGGCAAAAGGTTTCACTCAAGTGCAAGGACTGCATTATGATGAAATCTTTGCACCCGTAGTCATACTGCGTTCCATTCGGATAATCTTAGCGATTGCCGCTTTTCATGACTATGAAATTTGGCAGATGAACGTGAAAACCGCCTTCTTAAACGGTTATTTGGAAGAGGAGTTGTTCATGGTAAAACCCGAAGGTTTCATTGACCCTAAAAATCCTAAGAAAGTGTGCAAGCTTAAGCGTTCCATTTATGGACTTAAGCAAGCTTCTCGGAGTTGGAATCATCGTTTCGACCAAGTCATAAAAGAGAATGGTTTCACTCGATCGGTTGAGGAACCATGCTTATATGTCAAGTCGAGTGGGAGTAAAATAGTTTTCTTGATATTGTATGTCGATGACATACTCTTGATAGGGAATGATATTCCTCTCTTATCTTCGGTTAAGGTATGGTTAAAGAACCATTTCCAGATGAAATATCTGGGCGAGGCACAGCGCATATTGGGAATCCGTATCTACAGAGATAGATCACGACGGATGTTATCACTCAGTCAGGAGTCTTATATAGATAAGATTCTTGAAAGGTTCAGCATGACCAACTCCAAGAAGGGGTATCTTTCAATGACGTCTGGGATGCATTTGAGTAAAGCTCAGGCACCCAAGACATCTGAAGAGGTCGAGCGCATGAGTCGAATACCTTATGCATCAACTATAGGATCGATCATGTATGCCATGATATGCACACGTCCAGACGTGGCATATGCTTTGAGTATGACCAGTCGGTACCAAGGCAATCCAGGTGAAACACACTGGATGGTTGTTAAGAACATCCTTAAGTACCTACGGAGGACTAAGGATTGAGTATTGACTTATGGAGGAGAGACTGAGCTTTGGCAACCGGTTACGCAGATGCTAGCTTCCAAATGGATCGGGATAACTCGAAATCTCAGTCTGGATTCGTATTTACTCTTAATGGCGCTGCGGTTAGCTGGAAAAGCTCCAAGCAGAGTGTTATAGCATATTCTACGACTGATTCCGAGTACTATGCCGCTTCAGAGGCTGCAAAGAAAGCTATATGGATGCGTCAATTATTACAAGGACTTGCCATAGTTCCTAGTTCGAATGACCCGATCACCATCTATTGTGATAATAGTGGTGCCATCTTCCAGGCTAAGGAGCCTAGGTCTAGCAACAAATCTAGACATGTACTTCGGAAGGCTTACATGATCAGAGATTACGTGGAGCAAAAGGAGATAGTGATAGACAAGATTGCTACTGATGATAACATAACATATCCTCTCACTAAACCGTTAAGACATGATAAGCATGAAGGGCACGTTATTTCCATGGGAATTAAACGTGTTCCTGAGTTGTATTAGCTGTTTGTATGAATTAGATACACCTTTTCATATACTAATAATAACTTCATCGTATTGTTTTCATATTTTGTTTTTCATGTGGATTGTATGGACAACATTGAACACCACAAAGTGAACTGAATAACATTATATGTGTTTTGGTCCGTAATCGCCTACATGAACTGATAACTCTGGCTATTATATTGTTGAGTCGATTGATGGTGGGTTCAACGAGCCATAAGTCAAACTGTTGACTGATCGATCACAAATACGAGTTATAAGGATACCTCGTAGGACATTGTAATTCATGACGACGTTATGGAGTCCTAAATGTTTAACAACATTCGGTGCCAGGTCGTGGATTGGACGTCCATAGTGTTCCTAGAGTTGATTCTTTTGACTATCGACTGTCTCTTGAGATTAAGGCAGTTTTTGGGTGACTTTGGTTTCTTTCTCACGGTCGACCGTAACAGGAGGCCAAGCAGAGTACTAAATAATATACTCCACTTTTAAAAATTTAAAATGGCTAAGTTTGGCTGTTACAATCACTATATATATATACAACAAATTAGTCACCAAAACCCTATGCTCCACAACATGGAAATTAAATATTTATTTAAAATATTACTCCCTCTATTCAATTCCAAATACAACATTTCACTTTTACACGTTTGCCAATGCACTATTTGTAACGTAAATATCTTGAGTTTTACATTATAAAAAATTATAAAATTTTGATATTCTTATTGTACTTATAAAGACGAATCAAACAAGATCTCACATGACCATATTTTGCATTACATATTGCAAGGAATCGTAAAGATTCTTCTCATTAATGAATAGTGTCAAAAAAGAAATGTTCTATTTGGAATTGAATGGAGGGAGTATTATTGTTAGTGATAAGGATAAAGTCGCGTCTCCTTAATCAAAGTAAACCTAATTCACTACTAACTAATAGTCAGTGGCAAGCAAGGTATCGAATCCACAGGGAGGCGGTAGTATTCTAATCTGTTAAACTAGGTTTGTCTCTTAAGTAACGATTTCTGGGTTTTGATTGTGGTTTCTAAACTAATAGCAATTAATAACAAGAACTAAAGTAAACAATAATCAACTAATAACAATAATAATAACAACTAATAATAAGCAATAACTAACTATAAGCAATAACAAACTAATAAGGTTGAAAACAATGAGATTAAAAGTCTAGGGTCTCAGGTTCACTAGGATTATTGTTCAGGGATAGGGATAAAATCAACTATCATGAAATAAAGTTATCTAAGGTCACAAGATCGGTCGATTCAATTATGCCCTTTAGATCTACGATTAACATGCGGTCGCTATCATTAAACGAGTTCTATTCAACTATCGTAGCCTATCTTAGTCTTAACCCGGTCGGTGTCAATCCTAATTCGCGAGACTAGTTAATTAATCCTAGCCAGTAATCAAACAACTAGAATTAAAACGATAATCAAACGATAACCATGCAATTGCAATTCAATTAATTAATCTACCCCTTCTAACAATCCTAGATCCCCTTTCAACCCTAGAAAGGAATTTAGCTACTCATAACGATATAAACAACAACAATAATAATTAAAGTAAACATGATTAACAATTATGAAAGGATGAACAAAGAATAATTAAAGAACTAGAAGGTAATTAAATTGAATAACGAAGAAAGATTGAAGAAATACCGATTACAAGTTGAACTAAAGACAATCGTCTTTTATGAATAAAATCCGGAGGCAAAGTAAACTAATTTAGGGTTTCTGAATTAAAGCCTAAAAGTATTGAAAAGCATAAGAAAGCATGAAAGACAAGCTTTCCTTTTATAATACAAAAATCTAATTAATTAGGTTAAAGTTTAGGAAAATATGAAAAAGTCGTCGAAATATTGGGTTGCTCGATCAAGCAAGGGTATGTTGCTAGATCGAGCAACCTTCAGCCCGACTCGATCGAGCAAGGCACAATGCTCGATCGAGCAGCCTTCAAAATGGCTTGTTTCTTCGTTTTTCTTCATATCTTTTCCACCGTTCTCGATTCCCGTGCCTAACCTTCTACGATCCGACTCCGCCATGCTCCATATCAACTCAAAAAGCTCCAAATGCATCAAATCTGCATTAGAACATAACAAAAGCGGCAGAATCGATATTCTAGCTAAAATAGCATAGAATAAGCAAGGAAAGACGGTAAATCGAGTTATTTGTGACTAGGGGAAGCATAAAATATGTATATAAATAGTGATCATCAAACTCCCTCAAACCAATCCTTTGCTTGTCCCTAAGCAAAGCAATCGACACATACAAAGACAAACATACAAATGGTGAATGAAAAACTCAAAGCTAATGTTAATGAACATACAAATCCCAAGCTATCCATATCTATAACAAAGTAATGACCAAGTTGTACCAATAAAAAAAATTTAAAGGCACGGGAAAGTAGAAAACGCAGCTAATATTCCAAGATTTTACATGATACCGTAGTATAAACAAAAACCAAATACCTTTCAATCTTGCAAGGCTCAATTTGTCGGATTCTCGCGGATTCACTCAAGCACTCATAAGTTTATGTAAAGGTGAGTTTTGTGAATATAGAAAGAAATAGAAACACTCACTCAACTTATGAAACATGCATGCATTCTAATGTGATAGTAATTTCCCCAACTAATACGCATTTGCTATAAAGTACATGAATCAGGACAAAAAGGGAGGCTAATGGGTGAAGGTACAGAAGTGGATTGTGCCAAGGCACGTTTGGAAATGTGGGGCTAAGACCGGTAGTCGCAGCGACACGTACCAAAACAAATCTACAAGACTAGCACAAACCAACACCAACTAGAGAAATTATCTTCAACTTTGACAACGCAAGAGAGAGATCGAAATTGCTCTCTAAATAATGCATTAGACTCTAGTATAATCCCTTTTCATTTTCCCTTGAATAACTCAATGAAGAAACAAATTTTTCTTTCTCTCTTTTTTTTCTTTTTTTCTTTTTTTTCTTTTTCATTTTTTTCAAATCAAATCTTTTTTTTTCTTTTCTTCATCATTTTTTTTTCTTCTTTTGCTTCACAACTTTTCTCAACAAAGGGAATAAATGACACAATTGCCAACATACTTGCTACACCCAATTGATATTCTTTTTGAAATCCCGACCCAACCATAGTAGACAAGTAGATAAGAAAAACATGCAACTGCGACTGTCCCGATAAGGTAGGCAAATTCTAGGAATGTAGCTATTAAATGGCTTGTAAGACAGGCTACAAAAGGCTCAAATTGGCTAAACATAGAGAACTCAATAATAAGGGTATAAAATGAAGTCTTTTTGGCTATGTGAGGCTTATTTGAACAAAAAGAACCACCTTTCATCATGCACTTATCAAACGAACGCGTATCGTATCAAGAAACGAATGTCACACTTATGCAATTTGATGTTACACATTCCACAAGGAGTACCACACTCAAGCCTAAAAACAATGAGACCAGTTTATTGATGTTCCTGGCCTAGGAAGCTCTAAAGACCTCGGAAGTTTAAGTGGTTTACCAACAAAAATTGCCAAATCTAATTAGCATAAGGTATGTCAAAAACGGTCAAGACTTGTACTATGAGCTTTTGTTTTCAAAAATAGCAAGTCAAAACAATGTACATGTATAACTTATTTGGGATTCAAATGCAAAAACAATGCAAATTATCATCATTGTTATACAATTTCACCAAGACTCGACCTAATAAAAAAAAACATGTTTTTGGATTTTGTAAATTTTTCAATTTTTATGGATTTTTTCTTTTTAAATAAACTAAACACACAACATAAATAAAGACTCTCCCCCCGAAACCTAAATGTCACAGTGTCCTCATTGTGACGCTAACAGCACAGCATCACACAATTAACCAACATCAGCAACCTAAAGGACACAACTAACAAAAGGGAATGGGGAAAATAACTAAAAGAAAATACAATAAAAGAAAGTACAAGGATAGATAATACCCGTAACTGAGAGAAGAAGGGTGAGGTAGTGAAAGACAAATTGACGAAATAAGAGGAAGAATGAAAGAAGAATTGGGGAAAACTGCCTTAAAGAGCCTCGGGGCCGGTCTGGACCGGGCGACTCGATCGAGCAGGGTAGGTCTGCTCGATCGAGCAACCCAACTTTTCCAGCTTTTTCAAGTTTTGTTGAGTGGCTGACATGTGTGATACATGAAAACTCGATCGAGCGCCAGCTTGCTCGATCGAGCATCCTATGATTTGCAGATTTTTCTCCTTTTTCTCTTCCTTTCTCCTTTCTTTCTTTTCGTGTCTTTATTATTAAAGCGACTTCCAAATATATTTCCTGCGACACTCAATATAATTGTTAGATCGCTCCCTCACCGCACTCAATAAAGCACAACTATATTAACTATCCAAACTAAATCTATTTAGACTACAACATTAATAACTAAGCTAATCGAAATAAAATTTACAAATGAAATACAAGTAAATGCCGGGTTGCCTCCCGGTTAGCGCTGGTTTATATCGGTCCCGCACGACCGTGTTACCTCAAAGTCATGGTGGTTTATCAAGAGCGAAAAGGTCGACGGCCTCTCTCACTCCTATAAATGCTCTATCGTAATAGGTCTTTAAGCGCGGACCATTGACTTTGAACATTCCGCCCTTGTCGGTTTGTAGCGTAACCGACTTAAACTTGCTCACCTTGGTTTTTGTGAATGGTCTCGACCATATGGACTTGAGTTTACTCCGTGAGCTTCCAGCTTCAGCATTCCTGGAAATTAAGGCGATCTCCAGAGGATCCCTATCCAAACGCAAAGGGGGACAGTCATCAATAGTTAAATCAACAATATCAACCCTATGACATGTCTCTTCTAGTAGGGGGTGTTTTATTGCCTTATCTAGGTTGAATAGTGTCATCCCCCACTGTTAGTGTAAGTCTCCCATTCTTAACATCTATAACCGCCCCCGCAGTATGGAGGAATGGTCGTCCCAAGATGATAGGAATTTGGGTGTCCTCAGCCATATCTAAGACAACAAAGTCAACTGGTATGAAAACTTCCCTACTCTAACCGGTACGTCTTCTAAAATCCCTAAAGGGTGTTTAATAGAACGGTCGGCCATTTGTAAGGTCATGTTTGTAACAGTAAGTTGACCCATATTTAACTTTTTGCATATAGAATATGGCATAACACTAACACTAGCCCCTAAGTCACAAAGGGCTTTATCTATAGCTAAGCAACCTATATTACAAGGAGTAGAAAAACTCCCTGGATCCTTTACCTTAGGTGGTGATCTTGATTGCAACACAACACTGCATTCCTCAGTAAATGCAACCGTCTCCACTTCATTAAAGGACCGCTTCCTTGTCAATATATCCTTTAGAAACTTTGCATAGGCCGACACTTGAGTGATCAACTCGGTAAATGGTACATTCACTTGTAAATTCTTCACTACCTCCATAAACCTCCCAAACTGTTTATCGAGCTTTGATTTATGTAGGCGTTGAGGAAAAGGAATTTTAATTACAATGGGCTCGGCTTCTTTGGCTTTGGAAGATGAATTAGAAGGCTTTTCATCCTGATCAGGGGTTGCTCGATCGAGCAGAGGGGTTGCTCGATCGAGTTTTGCTGTACTGTAACTTTCAGAAACTTCCCGCGAAGAATTTGGGCAAATTTTCTGGGTTGCTCGATCGATCAAGGGGGTGCTGCTCGATCGAGCAACCTTGTTTTCAGCCTCTTTTTTGCCTTTTTTCGAACTTTGATCAGCAACTTCCAAGCTTTCATTGGTTTCATCCCTTATCATTTCAGGGCCTTTGTAATGGGTTCCATTCCTCAAAGTGATGGCATTGACTTGTTCATGTGGAGGGTGTCCTTGAGGAGGAAGAGTACCCGGTTGTTTATGTGGATTTTGAATTGCCAATTGGGAAATTTGAGTGTCAACCATCTAGTTATGAGCTATCAGTTGTGAGATCTTAGCATCTTGCTTTTGTTGGATCATAAGACTCTACTGCAACATGGCTTTCAGTTCCGCCATATCATTACTTGGAGGTGGTGGAGGTGGAGGTTGTTGGAAGTTTTGGCCACCTTGATTGGAACGGTTAAAGTTACCTTGGGAATTGCGATTCTGAGTAATCACATAAGATGAACCTTGTTGCTGAGGTGGTGGTGGGGTAGGATTAAGAACATTCTGACTTCGGTAGGAGAAATTGGGATGCTCTCTTGCCCTTTCATTGTAAAAGTTAGAGTACGGTGAACCTTGCTTAAAGGATTGAAAAGCAAGCACTTGATCAACCGTACTCATACATTCCACTGCATTATGCCCCGTAATACCACATCTTTCACAGGTTGGCTCTTGTTGAACCATGGCATGAACCGTTTGCTTATTTTCCAAGGACTTTGAAGTTTGTAACTCGACAATTTTGGCAGTTAATGCCTCCTACTGAGCTACAATGGCATTATCCGTACCTCCTCTACTCACATTGCCCCTAGGATTCCCATACTCAGCAGTGTGAGTAGCCATCTCATCAATATACTTCCAGGCATTGGCATCAGTAGTGTTATTTTGGAATCTCCCATTAGCAGCAGAATCTAACAATGTCCTCTGATCATCATATAACCCATTATAAAATTGGTTGCATAGGAACCAAGTATCAAAACCATGATGTGGAACAGACTTGACAAGCTTTTTGAAGCGAACCCAGGCCTCATTAAAGTTCTCATTGGGACCTTGTTTGAAACTTGTGATTTGACTTTGAATGGCATTGGTTTTCTGTGGCGGAAAATATCTTTTGTAGAATGCAAGAGCCAAAGAATTCCAATCGGTGATGCCAAGTGCAGCCATATCTAACTCACTCAACCAATCTTCTGCCCCGTCTCGTAATGAAAAGGGAAACAACACCAATTTGATCTGATCTTGTGTCACCCCACCCGTCAAAGGAATAGAGCAGCAATAGTTGGTGAATTTCTCCATATGCTTAGCGGGATCCTCAGTAGGGCTTCCTCCAAACATGTTTCGCTCCACCAAAGAGATATAAGATGGACGAATCTCAAAAGTACTATTACCCGTGGTAGGGAGTTGAAATCCCTTGGAAATAGATGCAACGGTAGGCTCCAAATGCCTGGCTAGAGTAGGCATGGTTGTAGTAGGTGCAGAAACAGGTGTATCCTCTTCTAAGGATGGTTTTTCTGCGACGAATTCGGCGTAAACTGTTTCAAGCGTACTCAAGTCTTCCGCTTCTTGAATTTCCTTCCAAAAGTTTAGTCTAGACCGGAGAGTCTTCTCTGGTTCGGAATCGTATGGCACGAGAACGGACCTAGAACACCTGGGCATAAACAAAAACTAAAGAAAAGGATGAGAACTGTCTCAAGGAACTTAGGTTCCCTGAGACGAAAAAGACAAACTAAGTAGAAACAAACAGAAAACTGTTGCCTCCCCGGCAACGGCGCCAAATTTGATAAGGGTAAAGTCGCGTCTCCTTAATCAAAGTAAACCTAATTCAATACTAACTAATAGTCAGTGGCAAGCAAGGTATCGAATCCACAGGGAGGCGGTAGTATTCTAATCTGTTAAACTAGGTTTGTCTCTTAAGTAGCGATTTTTGGGTTTTGATTGTGGTTTCTAAACTAATAGCAATTAATAACAACAACTAAAGTAAACAATAATCGACTAATAACAATAATAATAACAACTAATAATAAGCAATAACTAACTATAAGAATTAACAAACTAATAAGGTTGAAAACAATGAGATTAAAAGTCTAGGGTCTCAGGTTCACTAGGATTATTGTTCAGGGATAGGGATAAAATCAACTATCATGAAATAAAGTTATCTAAGGTCACAAGATCGGTCGATTCAATTATGCCCTTTAGATCTACGATTAACATGCGATCGCTATCATTAAACGAGTTCTATTCAATTATCGTAGCATGTCTTAGTCTTAACCCGGTCGGTGTCAATTCTAATTCGCAAGACTAGTTATTTAATCCTAGCCAGTAATCAAACAACTAGAATTAAAACGATAATCAAACGATAACCATGCAATTGCAATTCAATTAATTAATCTACCCCTTCTAACAATCCTAGATCCCCTTTCAACCCTTGAAAGGAATTTAGCTACTCATAACGATATAAACAACAACAATAATAATTAAAGTAAACATGATTAACAATTATGAAAGGATGAACAAAGAATAATTAAAGAACTAGAAGGTAATTAAATTGAATAACGAAGAAAGATTGAAGAAATACCGATTACAAGTTGAACTAAAGACAATCGTCTTTTATGAATAAAATCCGGAGGCAAAGTAAACTAATTTAGGGTTTCTAAATTAAAGCCTAAAAGTATTGAAAAGCATAAGAAAGCATGAAAGACAAACTTTCCTTTTATAATACAAAAATCTAATTAATTAGGTTAAAGTTTAGGAAAATATGAAAAAGTCGTCGAAATATTGGGTTGCTCGATCAAGCAAGGGTATGTTGCTAGATCGAGCAACCTTCAGCCCGACTCGATCGAGCAAGGCACAATGCTCGATCGAGCAGCCTTCAAAATGGCTTGTTTCTTCGTTTTTCTTCATATCTTTTCCACCGTTCTCGATTCCCGTGCCTAACCTTCTACGATCCGACTCCGCCATGCTCCATATCAACTCAAAAAGCTCCAAATGCATCAAATCTGCATTAGAACATAACAAAAGCGGCAGAATCGATATTCTAGCTAAAATAGCATAGAATAAGCAAGGAAAGACGGTAAATCGAGTTATTTGTGACTAGGGGAAGCATAAAATATGTATATAAATAATGATCATCAGTTAGTAATTTTAATTTGTGGAAAATGTGAAACAAATACTAGTAGTGAGAGTATAGCTTCCTTCACTAATGGTGGTCAATCCGTTCTTATTACTACTACTCACGAGGTATTGTACTTCTAACATATTCTTGATTTCTTACTCTTTGTTGTACCTCGTACAATTTATCTAGATTAATATATATAATTAAAACATTATGTATATAAATCTTGTAAAATAAAATAATCATTTTATATTTATATTTTGTTTTTCCAAAAGAGTGAATTTATCATTTCTTTTTGGATTTAGGTGAGGCGGCTCTTAGCACCGCAACAAGGCCAATGACTACCTGTTTTGTCTGAAATACCTCCATCTTCTAGGCCCAAACGAAAGGCAAATTATATGGCTTTTGTTTTATCAGGAATATTAGGGGCACTAGTTGTCACCCTTAATTTATTAATTAATTTTTTTTTACACACTCCTATTTTTTTTTCTCAATTGTCATATAATGTGAGGAAAGTATGAATGTATCTAATGTTTAGTTTGCGTAAAAAAATTTCGAATTTTGACTTATAGTAATATAGTATTGTAAAAATGATTAAGGTATGATTATATATATAATATTATCTTTTTTCTTAAGCTTTTTCTATTTAATAATCTTGAATGCAGGATTCTGCCGGGAGATTGTCAGTGATGACGGAGTTAAAACAAAGAAAAAACCCGGATTATTCCGGTTTTATTGTCTTAGGAATAGTACGAGTAATAATACTCCTACTTATAGTGTTAGGATATATGTTATTCCGTTATTATAGGCAGAAAAAAGAAGCCCGGGTTATATGGTAGTACTTAGTACCTAGTATAAATAGAACGTAAGGTCATGTACTTCATTCACAAGATCCCCCTATAAAAGCTGAGTTTTTTTCAGCCTTCCTATTAGCTGAAAAAATACTCAACTTTTTCCGCTTCTTTATGGTAAGTAGGACGCACACACTTTCCCTAATCATTAATTACTCTCTTTCCTACCTACATCATTTTTCCAAACTAATTTTATTTTATGAGTTCATTGACAGGTGAATTTACTACCTACATACTATACTAAACTAAACCATACGATATATATTTTCAATATATATATTTCATAATATATGAAAATATTAAAAATATATTATCTTAAAAATTCCTTGCAAAGTTAGAGAATAGTTTAGAAAATTGAAACAAAATTATTATTTTTTATAATAAGGTAGATTAATAAAGTGAAGGACTCTGTTTTAAAGAGAGGGATAACAAGGTAGATCAACAGATGTGTTATCATTGTATTTTTTGGAAAGTCCTTATAAATAGAACGTAAGGTCATGTACTTCATTCACAAAATTTATCACATAACACTTAGTGAAAAATGGCATGCAAAATTTCTCAGAAAATTATCATCAAAATAATTCTTTTATTGTGCTTCATCAACACTATCATGGGCCTCATGGCTTAAGCAAACTCTTCAGTATGCCATCTCTTCACTATCTACTACTATTGTTTTTCACATTATATTGTTGATATGTGTAATCTGCTATGTGCCATGCACTCTATTGTGGAGTTCAAACGTCCGCTATCATGCCTCTATCCCCCGACCGGTCCCCTTGATGTACTTGAACTTTTTTTCTTGTTTAGTTTTATAAATGTTCCTGTAGTCCAAAAATATATAAATGGTTTCGAAAGCAGCTTAAAACTCGATTTCTTAAAATCTAAGATAAGTTCCTCTGCTGATCAGCACAGGATAATGGCTTCCAAAATATGAATTTTGACTTTAACTAATTAGTCGTCACCCTTAATTTATTAATTGTTTTTTTTACACACTCAAAATTTTTTTTTCTCAATTGTTATATAATGTGAGGAAAGTATGAATGTATCTAATGTTTAGTTTGGGTAAAATTTTATATGATTTTTGACTTATAGTAATATAGTATTGTAAAAATGATTTAAGGTATGATTATATATATATATCATATTATCTTTTTTCTTAAGCTTTTTCTATTTAATAATCTTGAATGCAGGATTCTGCCGGGAGATTGCCAGTGATGACGGAGTTAAAACAAAGAAAAAAATCGGATTATTCCGATTTTATTGTTTTAGGAATAGTAGGAGTAATAATACTCCTACTTATAGTGTTAGGATATATGTCATTCCGTTATTATAGGCGGAAAAAAGAGGCCCGGGAAATAGAATTATATGGCATTCGGCCTGAAATGCTACGGTTATAAAAACCTTTAGGCAAATGTTTTTTAACTTTAAAACTGATTTTATATATAATCAGTAGATTTCTTAATTTCGTTTGGAATGTAAACAGCATGAGTAGATAATTTGTAGTCATCAGAAATCATCAATATCATCCCACTATATCTTCTTATAATATGCCTTTATTTTCTTTCTCCTAATATATATTTACATTTAGACGTTCAGTCGTTCATTGTTATGGAACAATATGGTATCATGATGAAGTTTAAATTGTTGAGTGTTATATATGGAACAATATGCAATGTTAAGATAATTGGCGGATCCAAAAATACTTCGACTATATGACGTTTGATCTAAATATATATATATATATATATATATAGAGAGAGCTTAGTTCAATTGAGTCCACCATTTTCTTAGAGTCCTTGAGTCCTCATCCTAGCCATTGGATGAGGGAGATGGATGGCTAAGATTGGGGAGATTAAAAAATACACTTATCACTAATTAATTACCTATGCACTAATTAATTAACTTTCTCTCTTTAGCTTTTCATTAATCCCTTTTTAAACACTTTTAAGCACTTTTGAGCACTTTTTAGCTGCTGAGATTTATGAGTGTAACTTTGATGCTTGCGAGTGTAACTCTAATGTTTTAGAGTGTAACTTTAAGTTTTTAAGGCGGTTTGTATACAAAAATTTTAATTTAAACAATTTTAACACCTTACGAGTGTTACTTTAATACTTTTCGAGTGTAACTCTAATATTTTCGAGCGTAACTTTAAATTTTAAAGGCGGTTTTGATATAATAATTTGAATATATATACTTTTAACATTCTACGAGTGTAACTTTGCTGATTTTCGAGTGTAACTTTAATATTTTTTAGACGGTTTTGTATAAAAATTTGAATTTATATAATTTTGACATTTTACGAGTGTAACTTGGATGATTTTCGAGTGTAACTTTGATGCTTTCGAGTGTAACTCTAATGTTTTAGAGTGTTACTTTAACTTTTTAAGGCGGTTTGTATGTAAAAATTTGAATTTAAACAATTTTAACACCTTACGAGTGTAACTTTGATGCTTTTCGAATGTAACTTTAATTTTTCGAGCGTAACTTTAAATTTTGAAGACGGTTTTCTCTATAATAATTTGAATATATATAACTTTAACATTTTACGAGTGTAGCTTTGCTGATTTTCGAGTGTAACTTTAATTTTTTTGAGACGGTTTTGTATATAAAAATTTGAATTTATATAATTTTAACATTTTACAAGTGTAACTTTGATGATTTACGAGTGTTACTTTAATATTTTACGAGTGTAACTTTAGTTATTTTAGGTCATTTTTAGTGGAATTTTTTGAATTTTATTACATGCTGAATTTATGTAATTTACTACAAAGTTAGTCCTTTATGAGTGTAACTGTAGTCCTCTAAGAATGTAACTGCAATACTTTATGAGTGTAACTGTAGTCCTCTATGAGTGTAACTGTAATCCAACCACCACAAACCAGCCCACACTCACAAAAAAAGGTAGATCTAGAAAAAAAAAAAAAAAGAGTAAAGACTAAAAAAAGAAACAGATCTGACATCAATAGGTGAAACTTTTAAGGTCATTTTGTGTTACTTAAATAGTGTTACATTAATAAATACTGTGTGTTACTTTAATAGATGATATATGTGACTTTAATAAATAAAATGTGTTACTTTAATAAATAAAATGTGTAACTTTAATAAATAAAATGTGTAACTTTAATAGACGATATATGTGACTTTAATAAACAAAATGTGTAACTTTAATAGACGATATATGTGACTTTAATAAATAAAATGTGTAACTTTAATAGACGATATATGTGACTTTAATAAATAAAATGTGTAACTTTTATAGAGAATTTATGTTACTTTAATAGAAGTCATTATTACTTGACACCTTTTTTTCAGATCTAGAATTAATAATTAGTGTTACTTTAATAAACGATATATGTGACTTTAATAAAGAATTTGTGTTACTTTAATAGATAATATGTGTTACTTTAAAAGATAATATGTGTTACTTTAAAAGACGTCCACATTTGACACATTTTTTTTAAATCTGAAAAAAAAATAAAAGAAAAACAAACAAAACAAACAAGAAAACCAAAAAATAAACACAATAAACCCCACCATTGACAACACCACCATCTTCCACCTACCCCATCCTTACCAACCCAGAACCCTCCCCCGACCCACAGAACCACCACCACGAGGCGGTAAGTCGACTGGAGGCAGAGGAGGAAAGAGGTGGTGGGTCGACCGGAGGGAGGAGGAGTCGCAATGGTGGCCGCTGGATGCCAAAACCGAAAAAAAAAAGACTTAGAGGGAAAGAGGCGGTAGAGGTGGAGGAGGGTGGTGGCAGAAGAGGGAGGGAGGCGGACGAGAGCATGCGTCGGAGGGGGTTGTGGCGGTGGTTGGTGGTAGGGACAACAGAGGAGGGAGGGTGGCGTGAGGGATGCAGATCTGGAGAAAAAAAGGTGGTGGCAGTGAGGATGGAAGTCCGACGATGGTGTTGTCGAGTGGTGGCAGGGGAGGTCGGTGGCAGGGGAAGTCGTGGCGGCAGTGGTAAGTGAATGGTGGGTTATTTTTTGTAGGGTGGTGGGTGTGCGTCAGTGTTGGTGGTGGTTGGGTGGTGTTGGGTGAACAATGGAGGATGAATGATTTATTTGGATTTTGAATTTATTAGGGTTTTAGAGAGAGGAGAGAATGGATATTATGTGAGATAGAGAGAGAAGTAATTGTGAGAAAAAGTATATATATTGAATTAGGGTGGATTAGTGATTAATTAGTGAATGGTAGAGAGAGAGTGATATTAATCACCTTTTTGGAGTATCAATCTTAGCCATCCATCTCCCCATATCCAATGGCCCTAAAGAGGACTCAAGGACTCTAAGGAAAGGGGTGGACTCAATTGATCTTTGCTCTCTCTCTCTCTCTATATATATATATATATATATATATATACAATAACATAAAAGGCTGCATTGAGTAGCTAATAGAATGACACATGACGAGGTACAATTCCATGTTAAATTAAAATTTTTAAAAGAAATAATTAAAAATACAGGCACAATAGTAGTCAATATACTAATAAAGTTGTAAACCTTCATCTCCCAAAACATTACTGAACTTTATAATCACAATTTATCCCTCTTAAAATCAATTGTTTTTAAAAATAAATTAGAAATGGAATACAAAAAGGCAAAGTACTTCTATTAATCAATATACTAATTAAATTGTAAGCCCCATCTCCTAAACATTATTATACTTCATAATCACAAATTCTCCATCCTTCATACCAAACTTTTCATATCCTACCGTAATAAAATCAATTCACCAAATTTTACCTATAAAATAAGATCAATTGATAAGAAATTTAACACATTGCTACCAAAAAAATGACGGAGAACTATGTTTCCTTACCTATTTATTTTCATTTGATTGATTTTAAAATCTTTTCTTATCTTTTCTTTATAGCGGGTTATAGTCTAATGAGCGAAGGAAAATGAAGAGATAAGAGGGAAAGTAGAACAGAGAAGAATCTAACAAGCATTTGTATCGTGTTGTCTGTTCTTCACAATGGTGAATGTTGATGAAGTGATCAAATTATTGTTAACCTTAACTTTTTAGTCTCATATATTTTTAATATTGATACAATATTTTGGGAAGTTTTTAATGTATTCATTAATTGATAATGGGTTGTGAAATTTTTAGAATTGAAATTAACAACCTAACTAAAGTTTTTCTCATATTTTTCATGAGTCGATTAGAAAAAAGGTAAAATTATATTTTGTTTGTATTTTAACTACCAAATTGTGAAATATCTTATAATTGTGATTTTTGTAAAGCGAGAATGGTGAATGAATATCGATGTTTTTATCTATTACAATCTCATTTAAATTGTTCTTATATTATTCGACGTTACAATGGTTAAGAGAAAATGAGTGAAAAATATTTTTAATTCTTATTTTCAAACAATCAAAATATAAGTATATAACTATGGTTAGT
This sequence comes from Heliosperma pusillum, assembly GCA_022085475.1. NCBI lineage: Eukaryota > Viridiplantae > Streptophyta > Magnoliopsida > Caryophyllales > Caryophyllaceae > Heliosperma > Heliosperma pusillum. The sequence continues at coordinate 96,345 of JAIUZE010001572.1, forward strand.
ACTACATACTTACTATTTTTATAGTATAATCATTTAAAGTTGTAGACTAAGACAAATATCATTTAGACATCGAACAAAAACGATATTATTCGGGTACAAAAGTCAAATGAAAATAATAAAGGATGTAGAACTAAAAAAAATACTAATAGAGAATATACCACTACAAAAGTAGAATTTTTTTTAATATTTATTAATAAAAAACTCAAAAAATCCCGTGATTTTCACGGGAACTGAAACTAGTTATACATAATAAATCAGTTTTAATTATTAGCCCAAGACATACTCGATCCCCATTTCATTTAGTATAAATCCATATGTGAAAAACTAATTACATAAATTTATTGTGAGACCGTCTCCTTTCTCGGTCCCCAACTCGGATGGTTCTATCATCCCCGTCACTAGACCTCCATAGCTACATCTTCGATTCTTCATGGTATGATTCTCTTCAATCTGCTCCAATTTCCCCCTTTTTATATGCATATATCCTTCACTTGCCTTCAATTTAACTGTAATATGGCAATCTGTTAATACGCTATCTTTGTGTAAAACCGCCTTACATATAACTGACTAACTGTTACGAAGTATTATTTATTAGAACACAATTTCTGCTAATCCAACATTAAACTAGGGTTTTAGTTAATTTAATTAACATAGTTAAACGAATTTTACCCTTTGCAGTGAAGTGTGAAGTGTGCACTGTGCATGTGCTTGCTGAGTGGGACCCATGATACATTGTTGAATGTATTGATGTTTGGTTGAAAATTGTGATACGAGGTTTCGGTCGATGATTCGATAATGGAATAAATTGGAATTGTTGAGGCTAGTAAAAGTGTGGAGGAATTGAATTGTAGTACAGTTGATGTTTTAGTGGGGGTTCGGGATGGTGTCGTTGCTGGCATTGTCGTTGAGCCGTAAGTGGGTATGCTAAACGAGTAGGGTTTTAGGATTAAACGCGGTTGTAGGAATGGTGTTTCTGGTGCAGTTAGGCAGTTTGTGTGCGCTAAAGAGGGTTTGAAGAAGAGGGATTTTGATTTGTGTGAAGCGACTCTGAAGGTAGAGTTAAAAGGGGGTAGTAAATACTAACTATTTAGTGGACTGTAAGTTTGTTAAGGAGCATAATCACGCGTTAGAGAGGAAAGTTACGGTGCAGAATACTCAATTATATAGGCAATCTTCGTGTGTTGTGCAGGTAGGTTTTGTGGTGCCTACTGGTGTTATGCATGTGAGTATGGACTGGAACTACGGAAGTAGGAGTGTGTTTTCTGTGGAGCCAAGTCGACAGATCAAAAGTAACAAGAATTGTGTAAACTATGCTTCGGTCAGACATATCCAAAGACGAACATTTGGGAGAGATGCTCAGAATATGCTGGACTACTTTAAAAATCTACAGGCCGAAAACCCCGGTTTCTTTTATGCCATACAGCTCGATGATGATGACAGGATGGCGAATGTATTTTGGGCTGATGCTCGGTCGAGGGCTGCCTATGGTCATTTTGGTGATGTAGTTACGTTAGACAGTTCGTATAGAGTAAGCCAGTATAAGGTGTTATTTGCTGCGTTCACTGGAATGAATCATCACGGTGAACCTATTTTGTTTGGTTGTGCGTTGCTCCTTAATGATTCTGAGGCGTCGTTTGTTTGGTTGTTAAAGACATTTCTTACTGCCATGGGCGATTGTCCTCCGGTTTCTATTGTCACTGATCAAGATAGAGCCGTAAAAGCTGCAGTTGATCAGATCTTACCAAAGGCCCAACATTGTATCAGCAAGCGGCATGTCTTGAGGGAAGGCCATGACAGGCTTTCTCGTGTTTGTGTAACATACCCTAACTTCCAGACAGAACTATACAACTGTGTTAACTTGACAGAAACAATTGACGATTTTGAATCTTCGTGGGCGTTAATCATTCATAGGTATGATCTGAGTAACAATGACTGGCTTCAAACAATTTATGATGCTAGAAGACAATGGGTACCAGTGTATTTTCGAAACTCGTTCTTTGCTGCAGTTTTTCCTGACCAGGAAGTTGACTGTTCTTTCTTTGATGGTCATGTAAATGAGCACACGACGTTGGCAATGCTTTTCAGACAGTATGAAAGAGTTATGGAGTACTGGCTTGACAAGGAAATAGAGGCAGATTTTGATACGTTTGCCAACCGACCAGATTTAAAGACACCATCCCCTATGGAGAAGCAGGTAGCAGACCTATACACGAAGAAAATATTTGCGAAATTTCAGGAAGAGCTAGTTGAAACCTTTGTTTATACAGCTAATAGAATTGGTGGTGATAGTCTCACAAGTACATATCATGTTGCAAAGTTTGAGGACGATCATAAGGCGTACACTGTGATCTTAAGCATCTCTGATTTGAGAGCAAGCTGTAGTTGTCTGATGTTCGAGTATTCAGGTATACTTTGCAGACACATCTTGACAGTATTCACAGTAACCAATGTGCTGACATTACCTTCATATTACATCTTGAATCGTTGGACCAAGAATGCCAAGAGTGTGGGTATATCAGATGAACTCGGTGCAGATTGTGCACAAGAATCATTGGCATCAAGGTATAGTACTTTATGCCGAGAAGCTATTAGATATGCTCTCGAAGGGGCGTTAACATCAGAGACATATTATGCAGCGGTGACTGCTTTACGAGAAGCGGGGAAGAAGATCGATCTTGTGAAGAAAAATGTTTCTAATAGTGCACCTCCGACTTCTCATGCAGTCTCAATTAGTAATAGTGAAAAAAAGAATTTTGGTGCTGACACCCCTTTACTATGGCCCCAACAAGATGAAGTCGCCAGTCAATTCAATCTTAATGACTCAGCTCGTCCTGTCAGTGATATGAATCTTATTCGGATGGCACCCACATCCCTTCGCGAGGAAGTTCCTTCGGATAACATGGTATGTCAGTAAATTTGTGTATGACTTCTTTCTGTTTTCGGATGCACATAGAGGCATAGAGCGACTGATTATGCTTCTTCTGTTGCCCTTACTAGGTTATGCTTCCTTGTCTAAAGTCAATGACGTGGGTTATGGAGAATAAGAATTCAGTGCCTGCAAATAGAGTCGCTGTAATCAATTTGAAGGTTTGTTTCTTTCTAGCTGGGAGATGGTGAGAATTTTAATATTAGTCACCATTTAACGTATAAGGTCCTTTCCTGTACTCAAGAACTTATGCTCGTTTGTAAACAAAACAGCCAGCGATAGGCAGAAAAGAGAGTTCATTGTAGATACAGAATCTGATTATCTATAAATCTGTAATTTTCTTTCTATCTACGATATTGTCTACTATATAAAAGACGACATTGTTCACCTGTTTTATATTAACCTAACTGAAATGGCGGATTTCCCCTCTAACGACTGCATGTTCAGCTTTGTTTGTCAGATAATGACACCCTTGTGTCTCAGTGACACTGTTCATTTATATGTATTAACCTAACCGAATTGTTCTTGTGTTAGATATTAAATGTTTTTATCCTACTACTCTTGCTTGTGCAGTTGCAAGATTACAGCACAAGCCCTGCAACAGAGTCCGAAGTGAAGTTTCAACTATCACGGGTTACTTTAGAACCGATGCTCAGATCGATGGCTTACATCAGTGAGCAGCTGTCGACTTCTGCTAATAGGGTTGCTGTCATCAATTTAAAGGCATGTGATCAGCTTTGTCTATTACCCCCTCTTTCTATTTCCTTGTTTCCTATGTGGGTGCCATAGTAGTTCCTTGCAATGATTCATGTTAACTGGTTGCAAATTATATTAGGGCAAAAATTGCCACTGTTGTAGTTAATATTAGTAATAGCTATAGTCAGCAACTTAGCATCGTATTATTAAAATTACATAACTGCTCAATGATGTGTTTTTGCCAAGTCATAAACTCATAATGCATGCTTGTAAATCAATAAAGATTGCTAAGCATTAAGAGTAAATTAATACACTGCCATGAAATAAGGAGTATCAAATATGTGATCGTCCCGTTTTGAGTTGCCGCCCCCCACTCCCCAACCAGAGTACAGGTGTGCGGAACAATGTTATTCATGAAAATGATGATTGATGGTTTATGGATATCTTGCGATGCTAGATTCAAATGTAGTAGCGACTGGCGTTAATAGCTAAAAGTAATATAGTTACTGTTTACGTGCATCAAATCCTTTCTTATCCGGTTGTAGTCTTGTAGATACTAACTTTTCCCTGTCTCTTCCACCATATATGTAACGGGAGAATGAGTTGACATATTCTCTACTGTCAAGAGTAGTAGTTGCTGTTTCATAACAGTCAATAGAATTAGATTTCTGTTATTGTCCACTTAATCATCATCCGAAGTACATGTTTGTAGCACCGTTTAATTATGATCACATATTTGTGGTAATTGCTTATAATTCAGCTTCAAGACACTGAGACAATTACTGGAGAGTCGGAGGTTAAGTTTCAGGTTTCCAGGGATACTTTGGGGGCGATGTTGAGATCAATGGCGTATATCCGCGAACAGTTATCTGTTTCTGTAAGTATTCTGTTCTGCTTGTATCTTATTGCATTTTAAACCACTGCATTCATATATGCCTCGCCTTTCTTGCCACCAGAAGGAGAAAAGACGGTTGATTCATTTTTTTTTTAAACTACGCCACGTCGCCACCAGTAATCTGGATGTTGGAATAAAAGCTTTGTTTTGTCGGTGATATTGCTCTTTTACTCTCGTGCTGTGTAAGTGGTTCCATCACTGAAACAGTCACTTCTTTGCTATAGCAGGTTGATCAGCAGGCAGAATCACTCCCCAAAAAGCAACGGAAATAGTAGATTTCTTGTTTTTGCATATGTCCTCGGAAAGCAATGACTATCGCAACTTCCCAAGTTTTGTAAATGCACTCATAGGGGTGAAGCATCGGTGTAAATAGCACGCGATCATTAAGGTTTTTGGTGTTTCTTTTTCCGTTTTAGGAACCAAGGTATATATACAGGGTTAGTTAATTAGTTGTGTGGTAGCACTATAGTCAAAGCTGTGGTTGGAGTTTGGAAGTCAAGTTTTGTGTATTTCTACCGACTTCCTTTACCCTCAAATCGTATATGGAAAACGATACCAGACATTTATAAAGCATGTGATTTCCCGTTGCTGCATTGCATGCGTATGCTTTTGTGTTTGGACTTCTGTTCCTGTATTGTTTCTTTTCAATGTGTCATGTAACTTGATTTGTTTTGGGGTTTGATAATTGCCCATGAGAATTGAGCAGACCTCTTGGCTAGCCGTTTACTTTTTCCGAGGGCATCCGCCATGAGGGAAGTACTCATTGTAGTCGAATGTCCATGGTGGTAACACAAAAACAATCCAACATTGGTTGTCAAATTATACATTTTAATTTCACCACATTGTTTCACAATGCAATCAGCACACTTTTAGGCGCTTATCGAGCTTGACTTGACCTAATATATCAGAAGTGACTCGACTTAATGTGACATGACGTTACCCGAAAATGACCCAATAAACCTATACAAAATTGACCCAACCCGAAACACCCGACCCGACATTCGAACTCAAGCCATGAGCTTGACCCGAAACCCAAATTAACCCGACCCAATATAGCCCGACTGGAATGTTTATTGTTGCAAACGGATTGCCACTAGTGCTGGTTCGGCTGGGTTTGTTAACCCGAAACCAGAAAATGACCTGGAATAACTCGACCCGGCCCGAAACCAGCAAACTCAAAATTGACCCGACCCGAAGCTTGCATGACCCATACCCGACCCATCCGGCCCGTTTGTCAGGTCTAAATAGACCCGAAATCACTTATTTACGACAAAATCCTTACTCGAAATGATCCAGAAGCATCCCAACCCGAAATGAGCCGATACAAAATGATCTGATCCGAAAATAACTCGATAATCGTTAACTCGAAAATAACCCGAACCGAGTATCATTAACATTTAACACCACAAAACAACATACAAAGAAGCCCACCAACTTACACTCATCACAAAACCCTAATTCCTCGATCACTATCTTCTCTTATTCTTCAAATAACTACCATCACCCTCTCTTCAGTCTCTCTCCTCCGCCGCCGCCGCCTCCACCGCCATTACATCCTCCGCCGCCGCCTCCACCGCCATTACATCCTCCGCCGCCGCCGCAGTTGCCGCCATGGTTGCCTCATCGAAGAAAACGGTAACTTCACTTTCTCTCTCCTCATCTTCGTCGATTATTTCTTCACTTCATAAATTCAATTACAAAATTAATGTCGAAATGTTGAAAATGTACAGAAGAAGACTCATGAGAGTATCAACAACAGATTAGCTCTTGTTATGAAGAGTGGAAAGTTCACTCTCGGTTACAAAACCGTCCTCAAAACCCTACGATCTTCCAAAGGTTTTTTAATTTTTCCTTTTTTGTACTTATTATGTTTAATTGTTGATATTTTTAGTTAATTTTGTATTTTTGTTGAGTTGTACATTGTTGATGTAGAGTAATTTTGTTACGGAAGTTGTTTTGTTTTAATTTGGTTAATGTGATTGTCTAGGATTATAGAATTAAATTGTGTTTATGATGATACTTGTTATCGTTGTTGCCGTGAGTTCGGTGCTGGTAACTGACTAGCCGAGTAGCCGAGTAGCGAGAATTTGATTGAGTTTGGAAGGCAGACATTGTTAGCTAGGTTTATGACACTAGTGTTTTTTTGTTGTGGCGGTTTCGGCGCTAGTAATGAATCGGCGCTTTGCTAGATTTTAATAGTATTTGGATGGTAGGCAATGTAAGCTAAGTTATGACACTTGTTATCTTTGTTGCGGCGGTTTCGGTGCTGCTAAGAAGGAAGGCAAAAAGTGAGAATGTGATTCTATTTGGAAGGCATATGTTGTTAGGCAGAGTTCTTCTGGACTCGAACTTTCTGTGCTGTTAAGTGAATTAGTGAATTGGAGAACAAAAATGAAATGAACTAAAACTAAGTCCAAAAGAAGTAAGACGTTAGTGAACTTTACTTTGCGGTTGAAGTATAAAGTTTGAAGTGATCTGACATGTTGAGCGTGTGATGAGCTGAGTAGTGGAGGTAATTTTAGATTGCCATGATTGTGTGATTCCGTTATCCGATCATAATTCTTAGTGCATGCGGTCTTCATTTCTTGAGGAATTTTTAGGAGTAATTGGTCCGGTTGAATTAGCTGGTCAAGTGCTGCAACTCCCGACTTGGTATTTCATTGGACATTTCACGTGTTGTGAATACTGAATAGAGCTTGGTACTTGCCAAGATTGGGTTTTTAGTCAAGATTCATGCAGTGAAGTTTGCCGGTTTTGGTGCTATTGCCAGTATAGTTCTTTTCCTTGTTGCTCATAATCAACGTAGTGTTGACTGTGCTACACTGTTATGTTTAGATCATCACTGCTTGAATCGTCCCTAACCCCTGTTAACATTCTATTGCTTGCTTATAGTATACTGAAGTCTTCTGTTGAACCGAAATACTGAGATGATTCCGTTATTTTTTTTCAGCCAAGTTGGTCATCATCTCAAACAATTGCCCCCCACTTAGAAAGTCTGAGATCGAGTATTATGCTATGTTGGCGAAGGTTGGTGTTCACCACTACAATGGAAGTAAGTACTCCGTATTGTTTTCTCCTTAATAGTTTGTACATTTCTATTTCTATCTTGTTTTCATGATTCCTAGCTAGGTCTATCGTCATTGCTTTTGGCTGTGTTAATCAAAGTTTCCTGTATCTGGTTGCATTGTACAACCCGAAATCTTGATTTTTACTAGTTAAAATGAGAAAAAGCAACTTTTTTTAAACACATCTCTGTTATGTGTGTTCCGGTAGGGCATTAGATTTTTAGTCACTATACATTTTCCTTTACGGTCTAGCCGCAAACCAGGGATCATGTATTGTCATCCAACATTATTCCCTAAATTCGACATTAAATATTTAAGATGGATCATGTAGAGTTGAGTGTCGGACACAGGTACGTGGGGAAAATGGGAAATAAGAAGATTCGCAGTTATATAGCCTTTAAGTATACTTTATGTTACTGAATGTTCCAGTAGTAACTGATTTGCCTTTGAAACGTTGTTATAAAGCTGCATGCCAATCATTGTGAGACCGTGTTTTACGGTTTACTGTTTATGAAGTTACGAGTGAGATTGTGTTGATTGTTTCAGACAATGTTGATCTTGGAACTGCCTGCGGAAAGTACTACAGGGTGTGTTGCCTTAGTGTTATCGATGCTGGTGATTCTGATATCATCAAGTCTATGCCAGGAGATCACTGAATCTATAGTCGGAAACTCAGCATTTTTGCAGTCTTTTCGGGAAACTGTTAGCTTTCTTTGCACAAAACGATTTTGAGGCTTGTCTCGTAGTAGGGGGTTTAAGCTCTTGAATGTTTCATTGAGAGCATGCTTTTCTTTTGATTCAATTGTAGGAGTTTTCCGACTCATTATGATTAATGTATCATGTTTTACTAGTATTCAACCCTTTCTTAACTACCTAAATTGTACCTAAAAAATGCATTCTATGTGACCTAAATTGTACCTACAAAATTCATTAATTTTCCAAAAAAAAAAAAGGCAATGTGTAAAGGAGTGTAGACCATTTTTCTTAAATCCTTAAAGCGCATAAATAGAGTCCAATCTAAATCCAAAACAAAATATACTTTCTTTGCCTTAAAAGTACATTTTGCACAGGTTCATCAAAAAAAATTTCAGATATTTTTCCACTTAACTTGTTGATATATAGACCAATGAAAAAGAATCACGTAATTCATATTGTCAAACACAACGCGGTGAAATTCATCCACTCTAGGTGGCGTACAAAGGAAATTTGTCCGGTTGAATCATAACGTAAATTCAAAAACCTCCCACAAAAATAACGAGGTCTGACATAGTAAAATAAGACTACAAAAACCTGTGGGCTCTCGAAACCCCACACCAACTTAGCTAGGAACGTCACTGACTATTCTTACTTATCACGAAAAGTAACTTGAGTTGTGACATCTCACACCCACTTCCCTTTTATAACATTGTTTAACCGTTTGTGAAAACGTTACAAGCTTATTACACTTACCGGTGAAATTTATATGTTATATAGTTGTCCACAAGGTAAATTCAAACAAATTTAATCGAGGTTAAACAAATTGTGGACTTGGTGATGACAACAAAAGGCAAGAGAAAGCAAGTCATGTGAGAAGAGACATGGACTTACAAGGGAACCAAGAGCCATGTGAAACATGGCTAATAACTTGACCATGTGAATCACAAAAATTTAATGCAATATGTTTTTTTTTTTTTTTTTTTTTTTTTTTTTTTTCTTTCTTTCAAGTAGAGCTATCTATCATCTATCTATCAATTTGGGTAAACATGAACCACTATTTGTGCATGTGATCCGATAAAAAGAGATAACTCCAAACCTTTGCAACTTGTGTGGTTTAACTTGATTTTGATTTTGATTTTGATTTTGATCCTTTTTCTCATACTTAGCTACTTGCGAAATGGGCCTTCTCATCATCCCAATGGTCATGACCCATCACCCATACTTAGCTTAATCTCATAATTAACTTTTATTGATTGATGATTAGAGGATAATTAGATACTCCCTCGGTCCCGGTAAATTGTTGTCCTTTTGTTTTCGTACAAAGTGAGGGACTATTTGTGGTTTCACTTAGTCGATGACAAATGAATAATGAGTTATCAAATTACTCATAAAAGACGTTCCTAATATAGAAAGATGAACAATTCACTGAGACATTTTAAAAAGGAACATGACAACAATTGACCGGGACGGAAGGAGTAGTTAAATGGTCATTAGTGGCTGCTCGTAACGGTATCTTTGTATCGTTGAACGGTGATATTTGTAAATTTTACCAGTGGTTACTATATCGTATCTAAGCAATAATACATCATTTTAGCTGATTTAACATATAAAATTATTAAATAACAATCATATTCAAATATTTAATATACCGAACTGCAAAATGTTAACAAAAATAAACGGTTCATTAGGCCTAAACATATACTTCCTCCTAGTCAGTCATTTCTTCCCTCTTTTCTTATTAGGTAAGTCGGGTTTTCTTCCCTCTTTCCCTTTTTGGATGTGGGGTTGTGTGTTTTGTGTGGTCTAAATTCATTTGTATGTGGCGTAGTGTGTTTTGTGTGGTCCAAATTCATTTCCTTAATTTTTGTGTAAAAGAAAAAAGGGAAGAAATAAGTGATTAAGAGGGAGTATTTTGTAAAGACAATCAATATAAGATAGTTTTCAAACTCTTGATCAACCAAGTAAACTACTCACATATTTGTCCTTTTATCTAACAAATCTTACCAAATTAGATAACTAACATGTGTGAATACTTACTTTGACCTTGATAATTAGGTAACATATTGAAAGAAGACAACATGTCATTTTTCAACCATATAGATATTGACAACCAACTATAAACCCACTCCCAAGATACAAAGTTAGTAGATTTTACACTTGGCAACTAGAAATTCAAAATATCTTAATTTAAATTGCCAAATGTAAAAGACTTTGACTTTCATAAACCTTTACATTGTTGAATTTGTTTTGAATTTGAAAATTTCCAATGTGATCAACTCATCTATTAGATCATCATCACTTCACTAGAAATTTCCTTTGCTTCAACAATCCAACTTCTTAACGTCTACTTCATCACTTACCTCATCAAATCAATTATCCACGTGCTTTTTAGTAGTTCTTCTAACCTAAACTTTAAATATTGTTATAGTAAAATTGTCCTCATCTTTTAGCTAGCATAATATAAGTCTAATGTTTTCGTGTTTGAGTTCTAATTAACACGGGTTATACCGGGTGAATCTCAGACATATGCGATAAACTTTAAATATCAGATTAATTTTTTTCTCACGAGGACTGGAACTTAAAACTTGTAAACTATTTACTCTTGTTTTAACCAACTAAGTCGGCCAATATACTCCGTTAGGCATAAGAACTTGCTAAGTGCTTTTCCTATACTATCAAGACCGTTAACAATTCCAATGTTTTCGTGCTGAATTCCTATCTCTTAGGAAGACGAGAAAACCCACGATTCTTGAAAATTGGAACGTTATTTGAATTATATGAACATTTCTTAAACTAAGTGATAAAAATGAACATAACACAAAAAAAAGTTAAAGATACGAATTTGTTCCAAAAGCAATTTATTCCAATTAATTTCATCAACAATATCATGGTAACAATTGGTAATCCAAATCTTGTACAACTATACAATGTACATAACATCATCAATGATGATGATAATGACTCATTAATTACATCATTACCATTTTTCTCTCCCATAATCTCTTGCCGACATAACAAACCACCGTCACCGCACTTTGCACCGTCATCGCCACCGATAATTTCCACGTCATTAATTTCTTCACTTAAATTAATCCACATAGGATCACAATCACCATAATTCTCAATTTCCAAATTTACCCTTGGTAATGACAACCTTCTAACCTCAACCCAACCATCACTTTCCCAATTTACCCCTACCTCCGCCACCAACTCCGCAATCCTACCCTTACCCGACCCAACACCGTCCCCAAACTTACAATTCTCCTCGTCCTCGTCCTCATCCTCATCCTCGAATTCAACCCCAATGTAGTGGGCCCAATCAAGAATACTCTTAGGAGAAGGCTCAAATAACTTCTCTTCAGCTTCAGGTACACGTAATAAAAAAGGATGATGTGACAACTGATCACAATTCCACCTTTTTTCGGCATCTCTAACCAAACACTTGTCCAAAAAATCCCTCCCTAACTCGGTCAAACAGTCAGGGTATTCAGGCAATTCGCCCGAATACCCAATTTTAAATAATCCCGAGTGAACGTCATCAAATCGCCACGCTGGCACCCCCTTAAAAAACTCGATTACCGTACACCCTAACGACCAAATATCCGACTCAATCCCCTGTTTCTCGCCTCGAACCACTTCCGGCGCCATCCAAAGCGGGCTCCCACGTGACCCGACCCGGTCCGCCTCCCCGACCCGTTTAGCTGATCCAAAATCCGCCAATTTAACCTCAAACTGACCCGACCCAAATAACACGTTACAAGCCTTAACATCACAATGAACAATCCCATTCCTATGCACCTCCATCAACGCCTTCACTAAACACCACGTGTACGACCGAATAACCTCCACGTCATCCACCTTCCCTCCCCTTGCCACGTCACCTTTTGGTAGATACTCCATCAATAAACTCCTACACGACGTCGTTTCTTCGCTTCCGTAGTATTGTACTATGTACGGTGACGACAACTTACTCAGGATATTAATCTCGTTGTTTATTGCTTCAAGTGAATAACTTCTTGATTTTTCTGCTGTTTTTATTGCAAGGGTTTCGCCATTGTCACGGCGAAACCCGAGACGAACTTCTCCGTATGAACCTTTCCCAATCACTTTCCCTTGAATTAAACTCGTACTCGAACTCGAGTTTTGGTTTTTCAAGTCCATTTTTTATTTATTGGTTTTATTTTTTTTGCTCTGTTTTTTTTTTTAGTGTTGACATGGACCAGAAAAGGAAGAGGGGCGTGTGGTATATATAGACAGTGGAAAATGGAAAAAGATTTTTATTTTTAAAATTTTAATTTAATTTAATTTAATAAAATAAAATAGAATTGATTATTATATCATAAAATGTGATGTATAGTGATAATAGAGGTGACGTAAGGAAATTTCCCGGGAAAGTTAGTTAAGAGTTGTCGTGAGAGTAAAATTAAAACGACTAAAATAGGCGTCGGTTAGTTGCATCTGATCGACCTGCCTACTTGTCAATTTCACATACATTTTATTTTGATTAAGTTGAGCTCTATTCTGTTGGCCGCAACGAGTGACGGAACTGAAGTGAATTGAATGCAGCTGAAATGAGGGTTGATTTTGCAACGAATAGTACAGAATTTACTGAAGCTGCATAAAACTGATCTAAACAGAGTTGAGCCGAAAGGAAACCAGAAAGAATATGAATTTAGTCTCTTAAAAGAGAGTCTTGTGTCAAACAAATATAAGTATCAAGTAATCATGATTCATGAACCATATTAGTGTAAAGTAATTACAAATCGTTTTACAATAATATGCTGATGTAAGGCCGTCTTATACAAGTACATGTGTATAGTATTAGGGATTTAAGATTTCTCATTGTTTTTATTTTTATTTTGGATATATTTCAGTGGATATAATTTCGTTCCAAGATATTTAACTAAGTACTCCGTATAATCTACTTTATATTGCAGGGAGTATTATGTAAACTAGTTTGGAGTATAAAATTAATTACAAGTCGTTAGTACGGTAATTATTTTATTATCCCTTATTTTTTCTTTTTTCTTTTTTTCTTGCAACGAAGTTTATGTGGTGTTGACCATGTTTATACTAGGCGTTTTTCAGAATTGGGTGGAACTGGTTCATGATCGTCTAATAAATTTCAAATATCATGTTTTAAATGTCAAGATGGGCCCAAATTGTAAGAAAACCACATTTTATCTCGGTATAATTTTTTTATAAACGCCAAACTCATTCAAACGTGAATTTCTTTTTCTTTGTAAGAATATACGGAGTATAAGACTATATAATCTTACATATTTCGAGATTTAAAGTGTGGTTTTCTCTTGAACAAAATTGTCCTTCAATCAAAAGCAATGTTTTAGTAAAAATACAAAACTAATTCAAACAAATCTTGTTGGAGATTAGTGAAGATTTAACAATGTATCACTTGGTTTAACTAAATTAAATTAATAAGTTAAACAAAATATACATAATCACATTATATATATAAGATCTAAATTAGCTGTATTTTCCATACTCCATAGTTGTTTATCACCGTCCAATTAATATTATTTATGAAATAAATAAAAATGCAAAGATATCAAGTTTTAGTTAGTTGGGAGACAACAAGTTAATTTGAACGTTGTTGAAATGTAATCAAGGATTTTGGCAAGTACGAAAGAGATTGGGATTCCAAAGATTTTACGTATCTTATATTATTTCTTCTAGGTCAATCCTAAATCATTCAATCATGTTACGTTGTCATAATAATATTTCCAAAAATAAATAATAATAATCACAAAGATTTTAATAAGTTTATGCACGTAATAATTATTTCGTGACATGTCTTTTTTTAATTTTTGGAGCACACGCCAGGTTAATGTTGATTAATTCAAGATACCTTTGAGATTATAGTATTATTAAGGATTAAGATGTGATTATGATTATTACGAGATTTTAGTAATCTAGAGTAATATCATCAAATCATATACAGAGTAATATTCGATTGATGTTAATAACAGGTTTGATTAGTTTGTCGAGGATTGATGATTTGGGTAAATCATTTGGAATTGAAAACCGTAGAGATGATCAATAATGTATTCATCTACAAAGGAATTAATTTAAACTTCTCGTGAAATCGTCTCATGTGACACTGGTTTTTTTGTACATATTTCTAATTTTTAGAGGAAATTTACAAGGTAAAACATAATTTGAATTGTGATAAGCTAATGAAGATTTATTAAAACCGAACTTGCAGTAGTGGAGTTTATTCCATTTAACGTATAATATTACTCCGTATTTTACATAAATTCTTGTTTAAAAATGAACATATCCGTATTAATTAATCAATAAAACCGATTTAATAAAAGGATGAGTACAAAATCAAGAGTACAATTATCGTCTCATCCACCTATATGGGTAGTATATACTAGTAATCTGTTTTACGCTTAAGACAAATATAACCCGTCATATCCGATATCAACTAGATATTTCCTCTAAAGATGGAGTATTCTTTAATCTTCCTTGAATGAAGAAGTAAATACTAGAAGAAAGAATAAAACACGTGTTACTATGATTCAATGCATATAGAATCTCCAATAGAAAGTGCATGACAAACAAAAGAGATAAGCTCTAGAAAAAGGAAGCAATAAGAAAAACTAGTGCGTTAAGGAATTAAAAAAGTGTAGTAGAAATGAGTTTGAAATTATCTTGAAATTTCTCAAGTTGTCATCAATTACGCAATTTACAACATTTCTCCAAGTTTTATCTTAAAATCTTACTTATACAAATGAAGTTACTATTTCAAAAGTCTCACTTGTCAACTAATTATAAAAAAATAGAATATTCTTCCAAGACCTTGAAGAGTCAACTAATTGGGTATTTTGGTGGAAATCCATGTAAAAGTCTATGATGGTATCTTTTTAGAGTCATGAATTTTTTGACTTATTTTTTTAATTTTTTAATTTATATAACGGTTTTTCTAACGGGTCAGATAAACCATACTCTATATTATACTTATCGTAATTAATCAATAGCATAAAAGTGAACATGGCAAACAGGTTATCCAGGTTGGGTTTGGGTCGGGTTAGTTTCAAGGCAGGTCATTTTTGGGTTTGCTGGCTTTGGATCGGGTTCGGGTCAACTATTCTCAAGTCATTCATGGATAATAATTCGTTTGCAATAATAAACATTCAAGTCGGGTTAAAAAAGGCAGACTCAATCATGATTTGGGGTTAATATCGAGTGTTGAGTCCGGGTGTCGGGTCGGGTTATTCGGGTCAGGTAAATTTTGCCCTATCTAGATAAAAATCAATAAGTAAAAAAAAAAAGAAAGTAAGACCTTATATGTCTTCGATAAGTCTCTTTACGCTTAAGACTAATATCCGATATAAAATAAGTATTTGTGATATGCCTATACATTTGTGGTGATTTTTAGATTAAATCAAAAATAAAATAAATATATTAAATAAATAAATTGATCCATTTGATTCCCCCAACTGTTTTCACTTAAACTTTAAGTGGACCAGCTAAGCTGCAAATGGATGATCTGTAAACCAATCTAACCTGGAACAGCCGTAATTAGAAAGTGGGTCCCAGTAATGGGCAATAAAATGCTGCCCCAAATAATATACTCCCTCCTATTCTGAGCAATGTTCTCCCTTTCTATTTTCGTCTATTCACAATACCTTCCCCCTTTCCTTTTTTGGTAAACTTTTATACTTATTTTAATCATATTAGCCCACTATAATACCCCACAATACTCATATTTTATCTTATTTTAATCACCTTACCCCACAACAATAATTATTTTAATCACTTCACTCCATAATAATACCCCACAATACATTCCCTCTCTCCAATCACCTTACCCCACTACATTACTTTTGCTTATTTAATTCAAATCTTTAAAATTTGTGCCAAATAAAAAGGGGAAGAAAGCTTAGAATAGGAGGGAGTAATTCGTCGATCGTTGACACACAAAGGCCACAAATAAAGGTAAGGGTCACTTAATTCAACATCATCACACCTTTTTTCTTTCTTATTTTTCTTTAAAAAAAAATAATTAAATTTTTAAAAAAATATAGTTGATTTGCTACGTGGCGTAAATTGGTTGGTTGAGGTGATGCCACGTATATGAGTACTTGAGGTTGGTATGAGAGAAAGAGAATGTTTGAAGATGTTGATTGGCTTACAACTGCCTACTTGTACGTCTCTTTGACGTGTGCGGCTTATCACAACACACACCTCTACCATTTCCTACTTGGAACTTTTGGAAGTGTTGTAACTTGGCTAACTACTTATAAAATGGATATTTATAGATTCACGTGCGTTTATTTCAAACGGGATGATCCGTCTTATTATTTTAAATAGGTCAAGTCTCACTTGCTCTTTTGTAAAGGAGCTTAAACAAGACCAATTGTTATAGATTATACTGAATAAAATTGTCTTATGGCGTATAATATCCATCTAATTCAAAAGTTTGAACTGATGGTCAAAGACTCAATTAACATTTCAATATATAGTTATCAAGCAAATTGATAGAATATGAGAAGATTATCTTAACCAATTACTTAAACTGATTATATCATTCAATGACTTTATACATACATACCCTAATAGTCAGTGGTGGAGCTGGGGTGGGCGTGGGGGTGGTAGCAGGGGCGCTCGATGAGAATTTCAAAAAATTTAGTTGAACTTTTAGAAATATTTTCAAGTGTGTCTTATGTTTTAAGGCGTTCTCCTCCCTTAAATTGAAATTCTGGCTCAGCCTATGCTAATAGTGTACCTCTTAACGTATGTGTTAATTTTTTATAAACTCAAATACTCCTCCTAACTTTAAATTTTGCAATATATCTCTAAGTTTATCTGTAGTCTGATTTATTATGATTACCAATTTCAAATATTCTGACGTATATTTATCGTCTATTTTTCAAAATTAAACTTTTTTTCTAAAGTTCAAGAATTGCTTTTTCTAGATTTCTCTATAGGAAAAATTGACATGTCTAAATCACAACTTTATATATATAATGTTTATTAAAATGGACATTATAATTATAAATTAAAGTGAAACTTCAGTTGACATTGTTTTCCACTCAAAAAAATTATATTTTGTTTAATTAGCACCAACCCAAAAACCCATATTCAACTATATATTATATGATGCGTTGGTGTAACTTGTATGGGTAACCTTTTCCTTGTCGTAAACATGCATTTCATGACATGTAAAATCAAATAAATTATTAAATAAATGAGTTTTAATAAAGAGAATTTGGACAGTTTGCAAGATTTATATAATAAATTAGTTGGTTTATAAGACTTATATAATAACATGAGAGACTTTAACACACTTAATTAGTTTAATTTAGTGGTGGGAACACATACTTTGCCTAATATTTATTCCATTACTATGCTTATATTCAATGGATAAGGCACGTCAAGGATGTCACTAACGTTTAGCTAGCCTTTACCGACTATATATGTATATATGTATCATTTTGGAGTGGATATATTTTAGTTTAATTTTTAGGAATCGCTTTTAGATTGAGTGTCGAACTGATGTTATGTTGTATTATATTGAATAAGTTAATATTTTATTAATATTTATATTCAATATAATCTCTCGAAGTAGTTGTAAAGGATAGTAGTAGTGTATGTTAATGGACAGTACATGCATGTCGTATATGAGAGAGTGTAATATGTATCAATCACGACTCAGAACTATTTTGAGAACGTAAAGTCGTTTTTCTTCTTTTCGTTTTGATCATTTTGAGATGACTTTAAATAAACTTTTTGTTATGCCGTATTATATTGAATAATTAAATATAACACCTCGAACTCTCGAAGTAGCTGTAAAGGACAATATCCAATGAACCCTACATGCATGTCGTATATTAGAGGGTGATAGTGTGATACCAATCACGATTCAGAACTATTTGAGAACGCAAACTCTTTTTTCTTTTCGTTCCGGTCATGTTGAGCTGACTTTAATTAAACTTATCATCAAAAAGTATACTCGAACATTAACTAGGTATATACTAAAAAAAATAAAGGAAATAAAAAAGAGCATTTATAATGCTTCCAAAATTTGTTGGAACTACATTTTTTTTTTCTTGAAAAGCTTATTGAGCATACACACTTTGATCACTTTGGATATCTTTTTAATGTGCTAAGAACCAAGAGAAATAATAATCTCAACAAGTTGATGAACTAAAAATTATTGGAGTTTTATATTGAAAATGAAAGTTGGATCCAATCCGTACAAAGCAACAAAATTCCTCATATGATAAGTACTAGATAAGGGGCCTAATAATCCTAACCTCAAGTATTTATTGATACAATGATCTTTTGATATTTTGCTAGGCCACTTACTAAAATTGTAAAGTTTTTTGGGTTTTTTTGGTGTAAATTATCTTATCCATGTTTTTTTGGGTACAATTTATCCTATCCATGTAAAATGGAAGCTTTCTTCTAAACTTTAGATCGACTATGTTTATTCACAGATTCAATACGAGTCTCAACAACAGTAAAATATTATTATTTTATGTTAAAGACTCAATTCAGACTCTTTTGTTTCTTCCACTTTATCCCTCAGACTCATTAAAGATCTCAACAAAAATGCATAGGACCCACTAAACCTATTCTTCTATACACACAAATCAATATTCATGGGTCTCAAGTTGGGTCTTGGAAATCCAAGACCCAATTCAAGACTTTGATAAGTACCATCTACTTTATCCCTATATTTTGCAAAGTCTTACCATAGTCTGAGCCTCAAACTCTTTGCTCAGACAGGGATAATCTTAGTCTAAGTAATTGATATAACCACATCAACAAGTAGTAGGGTTATAACTTAATAGTTTTCTTTTTTAAAGATCATTCGGTTTGATCCGAATTTGAGCCGGATACATAGGATCACTGGGGTGATAAAGTTCTCCCTCATGAGTTTTAACACTACTGCATTCCTTGGGCTCGAACCCGAGACATCTTGTTAAGCTAGAACAACGACTCCTTACCAAATGATCTAAGTGCTCATGGGTAGGGTTATAACTTCATTGTAGCAAGCAAATTTATGTGAGATTTTGCATTAAAGTTTAATGTTATACAATTAACCTTAGGACACATAGGATTGAATTATGTAGTAACACTTACGAATTATGTAAATACTCGTTTCATTAATCTCAATCGATTGTTTATTTTTGTTCAAAGTATGTATACCTTAGAAAGAATATATAAAAAGGTAAAACTAATACTCTCTTTGTCCCGGTCATTTGTTTACCATTTCCATTTTAAAGGGTCTCATTCATTTGTTTACCTTTCTATATTAGGAATGTAATCTATGAGTATTTTGATCACCCAATTGGACTATTGTTCACATGTCATTCACCAATTCAAGTACCACCGCAAATAGTCTCCTAACATTCAAGGGCGAATTTAGGGGGGGGGGGGGCAAGGGGGGCACGTGCCCACCATAGATTTATGGAAATTTGTGTTAAGTAATGAACATTGGCATAAACAACATCAATACAATGTGGTTAAGTTGGTAAGTGTAGTGTTCAACCTCTATAGCAACCTGTGTTCAAGCCTTGCTACAATCATTTTTTGGGTTGTTTAAAATTTAATAATTTTATGATGTCGGTGGGATTTGAACCCCCGACCATTTGTACAAAACTTTAGCATGTGACCACTCTGACAACTCTTATATTTGTGTATTTGAAGACCTAACAATGCATATAAACCAAAAATAACTATTCATCATATGGTAATTTTTAACACATTTTTTTTTTTTTTTTACTTATTTCTTACTTTTTGAATTTTTTCAAAATGCGAGTGTGTTGTTAATGTTTATTCGAATTTGTACAATAATTTAACAAAAAGATTGTTGGTTTGATTACCATAGTTACATTTTTTTTTTTCAAAAGTTTAACTAGCATATATTGCATCTATGGGTTTGAAAATCAACCGCAAAATTCACAATGGAATTATGAAAATTTCAAAGATTATTGCGCCCACATTTTCAAAATATTGCCTTATTTTAGCGACATTAGGCCATTAAAATCCATAGAATAAGATTAAATCGAGCTAAAAAACGTTCCCGTGGTAAGGGGTAACTTCGTTATTGTAACTCAAAAAAAATATTGTGCCCCTCATAGAGAAAATTCCTGCGTCCGCCCCTGCTAGTAACATTTCCTTAATAATTGTGGCAAAGTAAAGGTGAACAAATGACCGGGACGGAGGGAGTAAATAAGACGGAGGGAGTGATAAATTAATATTTTCTCCATCTGTAATTTTGTATAAGAAAGTTAATAGTGGTTAGACGGTTAGACTCCTATAATATAACTCTCAAGTTTCAATTTTAAGTTATGAGATGAATTTTAATAATTATTAAGTTACTCTATATTTCTTAGTACAATTTATTACAAAGTGATACACTCATTCTAGAATTACCTTTAATACGAATATGATCGATCGTAAATAAATCGATTTTTCTAACGTGTTAATAACCTAAATAAGGCAAAATTAACAATGTGATTAATCTTATCATATTTAAGTTATTAGGGCACACTTTGAAAACCCGTAAATATAAATAACATACAAACGCTACCTATCACAAATTCACATAAGGTCTACATTTTTTTAATCTTGTACTAAGTATGGCTTATCACAAATTCCTATTGAAGATGGCGCATATCCACGGGTCGAATAATAATTCCCTTTTACAAGAAGGCAAGGTGAGAGGGCAAGTGGTGATCCATTTGGTTATCCACTTGCGTCCTTGTGAGAGCAAATTTGGCCCGTTTTCATTGAAAATGGATAAGCTCCATCTTCAATAAGATTTACTGATGGGCTATTGATATATATCAATGGACAAGTGATTTCGACACACCAAGTGATTACAACTAATTAAGGAAAAGTTCCAAACAAAACATGAGATATATATGAATATTTGACTTCATGATTAAAATAAAATGAAATTGAAATGAGAAAAATACGGTTTTCCACATATATGGATGACACACTTGTACCTAGGTAGCACCAAAACGGACACGGACACGGACACGACACGGACACGTGATACGGCATCTCGTGAAATTTAGGACACGAGACACGGCAATTAAATATAATAAAATATATATTTTATAGTTATAAATAACATACAATTTTATTTTTCTATTAGTATTTGATATTAAATGTAAATAATTGAGTGTAAAACTTGACTTTAACTATAATTTATTCGCATTTTTCAACCAAACTTATCTTTTAATCAATTTTCTCAACCAAACTCATCTTCTAATCAACTTTTTCTAGTATTTCAATCTCACATTCATTGTTTATAAGTGTCCGTGTGTCCGACACGGTGTCCGACACGCGGGACGGCTGGTTAGGAGAAGTGTCTGTGCTACCTAGCTTGTACCTTGTACGTGCAATGTCCTCAACCCTAGAATAAGACGTGCCAAAATAAATACTCTTACATGTTATGGCTCACAAGTCACAACCCAATCAACAATACAACCATACAAAAAATATCACTATTGGAATTGCTTTTTGGTGAATTTTATCCCATCATATAAAATAAAGCTCTTATCAATAAGAAATGTGTTATGTGATTATGTACAACATTTAAAGTAAAGTAAAAACAATGACTTTTTTTAGATTTTTTTTTACATAAATGCAAATTATTGGCTTTCGAAACATTAATTTCTCTTATTAGAACTATGCATATTTCCGTTGGTAGATTGGAAGCAATTACCGGCCTTTTTATTGTGTCTAGCTAGCTAGAGGTACAAATCGGAAAATGGGTAGTGATTATTTTGGTAAATAACATTTACTTAGGGAAAAAATGGTTACTTTTTTTCTCGGTGTACCGTACGACGTTGTATATTAGTTTTTGCGAATTCGACTTTTCTCATTCCGTTATAAGTTGGTACATATTTCATTAACAAATATGATAAAATAAACTTACTCTAGAATTTATCATAAGAAAATATTCTAAATATAATAAAATCAATTTACTCCGTTACAAGGAGCATAATAAATGATGACATATCGATGATCATCGTTCATTTAATGATCTCGTCATTATTTGATAATTAAAAAAACCAAACATTATCACTGACGGAGCCAGAATTTCAACATTACTACATTTACAATGATCGAATTATCAACATCTACTTAATTAAGATGGATTAACAATTTACCAAATCATCTAAATGATTGAGATTACAAAGAAGTTATACTAATTATTTACAATATCACATTGAATAGTTGTCCAATTGATAACATTGGAATATTATTGGAATATATATATCAAAGATACGATTCTTACAAATTGGGTGCATAATTGGCAGCCTCGACCACTTGTGACTTGAATTGTATGTAAGAGTTGGTTAATCTCATTGGTTCGTCAAACGACCTTTAATTTTATTATTGTATAGCTTTTGAGGTAACCTTGTAGACCTACTAGTTGATAATCAAGGGACCATTTTATATCAAAAACTTTCAAAACATCCAATGATGTCATGAACAAGTCAACTTGATCATACAAAGGTCTTGCTTTAAACGGACGACATGTCTTATTGTTTTAAACGGGTCAAGTTCCCTCACAAAAATGCAAGTGGAACAAGTGGGGGGATTATCCATTTTCTTCCACTTGTTCTTTTTTGTGAGGGAGATTGACCCGTCTGAAATGAGAATTGGTGATATTTGTAATACTATAGTCGTCTTATGTATAGTATTAAGAATAGAATATTTAGTTAATATGGTCATAAGAGAATTAAGGTACTATTCAATATGAATACTGAATAGTTTATTCAAGAGCGAGTACTCACCTTACTTAAAATCGTTGTATGAGTGATGAGTCAGTATTTATTGCAATATAGACCAAATTGTTATTGTAAAATAAACCAAACCAAATCATTTTATCAGTCATGAGTCATGATTGTAGTTAAGGAATTTGATGTGTGTTGTAATAATAACTCACATAAAGGTTTGAAACATAAGTGTTTGACACTAAGTAGGAATTTTTTTTTAAATCATCATTCAAATCCTTTGTGGATAATTATCGATTTGGTGACAACGAGTGGGTTAAATCCTAGATCGACTAATGAGTAGTAACAATATACTGAATAACTCATTAAGTTATTTATCGATCGGAGCCGTCCAAAAACCCTTGAAATTGTAGAAAACAAAAAGGGTCACTAGTGTAGTTTGGTGGCTAGACAATGGACATACATATAGTTTCTCTAATGCAACAAACATATATATTTAATCACATGGGCTGCTATAAGTGCTATTAAAGTATTAAACCACAACATATTAAAGGAAAACAATTAAGCAGCCAAATTAAACCAAAATGTTCAATGAATTTGCCCAAAATATTGCACTGAAAATTGTATAAGAAACTTCAATTTTTTTGACATGTTATTAGATCACTTAATGTTGTCATGTCTCACGTATTATATTTATATATATATTTATATATTTATATATTTATATGACAAACTTGATTATTTAAAAGTTAGGTCAATCAACTAAACAACCAAAGAAGTTATACCAACCCCACAAGTTTGGTTGCTTCCCTTTTCATACCTAGAGAAGTTGTAACTTGTAAGTGGATTTGTTATTGTCAAAAAGATTGATAAAAGTCAACGTTGACTTTATTATTTTATTATTTATATTGACTTATCCTTGTTTAATTTTCTCGCCCTTTCAAAAATGGTTGATGGGTCAAGTCAAGGTAATAGGCTACTACTCTTAATTATTAGGTCTCTCTTAACACGGATATATACATTTTAAAAATAAAACGGTTCAAGTAATACACCACTTGTATGTAGAGGACAAATATTTTGTTTTTTTCCCATGCATTAATTCTTTGTCTTATTCATCTTAAATGGGCATATTCGACCCGTCTTAAATGAGAATTTGTGCTCCTTAATACTCCATATTACTTCTAAATTGTCCAATTCTTATTTAAAATAAATTTGATAATAATAATAACATGAAATGTGAAAAGGTAATAAAGAAAAATAGTATTATCTGAGTGCAGTAAAACTTAAGTTTAAAATGTCTTATCATAGACTTGTTAATTAAATTGAACAAATAAATGGTGTTTGATTCAAAGTATTGAATTGCATTGGGATGAATTGTGATATCCTAAAGCCTAAAGTTTTAGAGTTAGAACTTCATATTGGTTTGTAATTGTTTGATTGATTCGATCTAGGAATAAATAATGAGCATTATAAATAGAATGAAAGAAAGTTAGAACATGGGATATAGTCTAGGTAGATATGGCATTTCATAGGTTGAAATGAAGTTAAAATATATCAAATTTATTTCGGCGGCTTTCGCTGAACACAAATTCTCATTTGTGCAGTTGCATATCCGTCGAATGCTTGTGACGGGTTAAATATTACGCACATGAGTAGTTAAAGAGTAAATACACCATAAGTTTGTCTTATCTCTCCATGTGGGAAATACTTGACTCGTTACAAGTTTCTGACAGATATTCCCGTTACAAAGGAGACTTACGGTTCGTTGAAGGGGCGCCACGGGGAGCTGTGATAAGCTGCTCGTAATGTATGGTACAATTAAATATTAACCCCAACTTATTGGGCTTCAAAAGCAGACCCTTTTCAACCTTTATCAGCCCATACATAAAATCATAACCTTTTGTTATGTTTCGGTTTCGGCCCAGATTATTTAACCCCTTTACCGTTTATGTTGGCACAATGGTCCATGACAATCTAACCTGTGATTCTCTTGTGCGATTGTCTTTTTTGTTTTTTTAATAGTGATCCCGTTGAAAAAATAGTTATTTTGTAGTCATAGAAAATGGACACTTCCGATCGCACAAGATAATTTGTAATACAAATTATCATTTAACCACTAGTATATACACGACAAATATATTGTTTTTTACTTTACATTCTACTACGTCGTTAATGCCACACCAAATTCAAGTTACGTTTAAGGGCATATTACTATTCCACATCTCACAAATATAAGTGACATTAATAAACTCGGTTCCAATTACTTCCTTTTCAAGGACATCAATTATGCTTATAATAATATCCACCATTTTCATGGTCGAACTAAATCCATTACATATTGTAAATCTCATCGTATTATACCAGAGAAATTTCGATACTATAACCAACCATCAATGAGATTAATGAATTCAACGATCGTGAAAATAAGAGTTCGATTATTATTCGCGACATAGCGCGCTCCTCAAACAAAACAAAAAAGACAATCTTTTTTATCTTTTAATTACTGAAAATAATAATAGGAAAATAAAAAAGAGCTCAGTCCCTTAGATGTTCATAATGATTAGCGATCATTTTTGCTGTCATTACAGGTCTGTATTTACTCATCATTGCCCTTTTGTTAATTAATCAACAAATTAATTATACATTTTAAAATTAAAATTTAGCTGCTCCAATGTAGTAATTCATCACAGATTAATAATATTAATGATGAACTAAATAACACCAGAACAACACGTAGTAATTTTGCTTCAAGGGAACGAGTCAAATGGGAATTAAAGTCCGCATAAACCAGTAAATGAAGCCTTTTCTCTTATAAGACGGTTTTACAATAATATCGTGTAAAACAGACAATAAACTTTTGTAGAAGGCAGTTTTATACATGATCGAAATTGAAATCTATTAAAATGACGATTAGAATTAAAAATTGAGAGTTTTTTTTTTTTTTTTTTTTTTTTTTGCTTATTTTGGAAAAAAGCATAGAACACATTCTGATTTATAAGGTGGAGGAATTAGGGTTAGTTTAGCGGCGCATTGAATTGGGCTTTTCTATTAATCCATTGTATGAGTTGGGCTTTCAATGATTAATATCGTTGGGCTTTCAATGATTAATATCGTTGGGCTTTGGATGATTAATCCATTGTATGATGACAGGCTAAATATAAGATGACATTTACTCGGGTCATTTTTCTTAAACACCCCTCCCCCTAATCTTAGGGTCATTTTTCGGGAGGACATCCAAGAGGTTATCCACCCCTCGTATTATCGCTTCTTAATTAGTTAGTTTTTGTCGGAATCGTGCCCCTCTATTGTACAAAACACAAATTAATTTGTGAAAGACGGTCTTTTATGCATTAAATTTTTAAAAGTTTGTTTTTTCTTTTACACCAAATACGTTAATGTGTTACATAGTATTATTATAAAACCCTCTTACACGAGAAAAGTTTCATTTACTGGTTTATGTAGACATTAATTTCTATTTGATTCGTTCCCTTGAAGAAAAAATATAGTGTTGTTCTAGTGTTATTTACTTCTATCATTTGAAAATCAGTTTGGGATGAAATGCATTGGAGTAGCTAAATTTTAATTTAGTTTTATTAATATTTTGTTGATTAAAAAAGAGCTAGGATGAGTAATTACAGTCATGTAATGACATGCAAAAATGATCGCAAATCATTATGAACATGACACATGAGAACATCTAAGGGATTGAGCTATTTTTTTTATTTTCAATATTATTTCTATTGAATTTTAATTTACAATTACACAAAAAATTTGAAGAGACGTTTTTTTCACTAACTTATTGAGAGATTATTTTATCGTTTTCTTTTATATAACTTTCGTACCTTTTTATTATTGATTCTAACTCACATATTTTCTTTTGTTTGCTACATGTCTTCATAACAATTGTAAATGTTTTATCATTTTTTATTAGTACTTTATTTTATAATATGTACCCATTTTATTACCTTTTGCACCATTTTTTCACTTTATAATTGATCTTTCAATAACTTTATTGAAATAACGTCCCTCATAAGAGCTATTGTTTCAAATAAGTGGACTAACTTTAATCATAAAAAAAAGTGCTACAATGTTACACTAACGAGTAAGAAGCTTTATACTCCTGATATCATCAAGATTTAATGTGGTTATATATGAAAATGTCATTATTTTCGATATTCTCGTTAGTTTGGGTTATTGTACGTTGCATTAACTCAATAGCTTTTCTAATGTATTGTACAATACAATGAGAAAAGATACTCTCATTTTCGGGTTCGGACCGGACATAGCCGGGTCAAGAAAAACAAATTTAACCAACAGCTAGGGCAAAATGAACTAAGGATCGCGTGCTTAAAGATGCCTAATTTTGTGCTCGTGTCGTACTCTTTTTGCGGGCCATAATCTAGCATTGTCATTTTAAAAATTAAACCATTAACTCTCTTATAGGACCGTTCTATAACAGAGGCGGTAATCAGGATACTCGGGTAATGTATATTCATGACCGAAGTTCAGAGCACGTATCCTATGTAGAACACTGGTAGCGTTAAAGTGGGGGCGACTATTACTCGGCCATGAGTTCGATACGAGCACCTCATTAAAATATACTGTATGCATGTCTATATTCATTAAGAGACTATTACTCACTAAAGTTCGATTCTCTAATTCTCGCCTCGTAATTAGAGGATCCCATTGTTATCTCCTTCAAATCTTATGTCCTAAATCTCACCTCATAATTACAATATCTATCACAATATCCCAAGTCTCAATTTTTGTTTTTCATATATCCAAACAAGGTCTTAAAGTTTTCGATTAAAAAAGGTAAACCATGAATTGAAGTACGTAATTCTTGTGTCCTTTGAAAGGATGATTCTCCTTACAACTAAAATGTTATATTATTTCGTTTTATTCCTATTCCTCTAGATGTAAGGAGGATCGTTCTCGACTCAATTTTTTTCTAAACCACATGGCATGACATTTTTTTTAAAACCACATTGCATGACAAAATGACATACCAAAGCAAGCAACAACTTTACGTTCAGACTCGGTGATCAGCAGTTCTCTGTCATGAGTCATGACTCATGATGGTTTGAAGCTTGGCTTGCCACGTGCCTACAAGACTTCATTACTTTCATTGTATCAAAAACCGATTAATAACATTATTAAATGCACTAAAGACAAATGAATAGAGAGACGATCTCTTATTAATGTTAGTAAAGCGATAGTTATCATTTTTAATGTATTTTATCCCTTTTTCTTTTTAGTTACTCATTTCATTCTGGTCAATCGTTGTCCTTTTATTTTGGCATAAAGATCAAGGAAATAGTAAGAGATCATTTATAGTTTTAGTAGATGATAAATGGATAATAATCTCACTAGAAGTAAAATTACTCGATAAAAAACATTCCTAATATAGAAAGAAAACAATTGACCGAGATAGAAGGAGTAGTTTTTAGTTTATTTTTTGGTTGTCTCTCATTAATATCGTAGAGACGGTATGTCAAAAGACTAACTGAATAAATAATTGGGACTAAACGAGTAATACCAGGTGATTTTTAATAGAAAACATTAATCCAAAAATAAATAAAAATGAGAATCAGAAACCCAAAAAATACGTGGTGTTTACCCTTATTATTCGTTGCACCTCTTACTTAGATTTCTTATGCCACCAATTTTATCTACTTTCTCTTTCATCTCGGCATAATTATAATTTATAAGCTAAATTTCAGAATTAATATATATTTTTTGACATTAAAAAAATGTGTGGAATACTAGCTGTTCTTGGTTGTTCTGATGTTTCTCAGGCTAAACGCACTCGTGTTCTTGAGCTTTCTCGCAGGTGATTCATATTTACACATATATATTATATACTTTGTTAGTTATTAATTTTCATTTCTATTTGAATCGTCTATTGGAAATGTCTTGACGTAGTGGTTAAGATGACCTAATGACCTATATTATATATATATATCATGCGGCTGCGGAGCCAAGATTTAAACTCAGCGTCTCAACGAGGCAAAAATTTCAACAGGAACGAACATGTAATGGTGTAATGGACTAATGGTATAAGAATAAAAGTTAAGAAATTTTAACTAAAAACTTTAGAATTTTCATTCGCTGCTAGCGGGGGCGAGTGTCCTTGCTAGCACTTCCCTAGTTCCACCACTGCTTAGGATATTTCCATTGCTTAGGAGGTGACCGACTCCGCTAGGCTGCTAGCGATGCCTATAGTTCCGCTGTTGGTTGAATCATTGGCGCTGAACAATAAGTCTCTTGAGGTGGATGTATGTGTTAGTTTGTGACAGGTTAAGTATCACACTATTACATATCCATATGAGTAAATAAGACAAAAATTAGAGTGTTTAGGTATAAATGACCTGTCTTTTTCTATTCATGCGATTATTATTTGACTAGTCACAAGCTTGTGATGGATACAAATTAGGATCCGTCGAAAATGAGAATTTGGGTTGAACAATATATAGAAAACATTTTTGTTGTATTTCCATGGGTTATGGTTAAGAAAGAATATTTTAACAAAAACACAAATTCTCATTTAAGACGGGGTGCCAACTTAAAACATGTCAACTCCCTCACAAGGAGCAAGTAAGGGCAAATTGAGCTCTCCACTTACCCCCAACTTGGGATTGACCCGTTTTAAGTTTAAGACGGGTCGCCCCGTCGACCCGTCTTAAATGAGAGTTACTAAAAACCACTTGGTATCTCTCCGTCTTCATTTACCCCTAAAGTAAAGAGGTTAAATAGCACCCCATTGTAAATCACCAACACGCAATATAACCCGAAGTCCTTGACTGACCCGTAACCCACATAACCAAAACCAACCCGTACTCGTTCCGACCTGTAGTCTTACCTGAACCCGAATCCAACCCGTCCGAAAATTTAATGATCGTAGTTTGATTACACAATTGATCTGTTGCAAGATTAAAGCATCGGGGACCAGATTGGAGTGGTATATACCAAAATGGAGATTGTTACTTATCTCACCAACGTCTCGCCATTATCGATCCTGCTTCTGGTGATCAACCTCTCTACAATGAGAATCAAACTATCGTCGTTACTGTAAGCGTATTTCTTCCGTCTTAGTCATTTGTTTAACTTCGATTAAAAAGGAGTACCGATTAACATAACTAAAGAGTTAAGGAATTTTATGTTTGAGTTTGAGCTTTATCATAATTTGTGGGCATTTGACATGATTAGGTTAATGGTGAAATTTACAATCATGAAGAAATAAGGAAATCTCTTCCCAGTCACAAGTTTGCTACTGGTAGTGATTGTGAGGTTATTGCCCATTTGGTAAGTTCTTATTTATTTATTTATTTTCCCGATAATTATCGTGTGTGACCATTGTATCCTACAAGGGTCTTTTGCATGTTAAAATTAAATACAACTATACGAGTACCTTGTTTAGGGTGATGATAACGTCATTGCCGTTTTGTTTAGTGTCTCTCAAATACGAGTTTATATGAGTGTCTTAGTACTCACTCTCTCACTCCTTGACATTAGTAAAAACGGGAATTTATCATTACCCCTTAGTGCCTCAATGGCTCCCGCAAACAAGATGACCCAAGATGATGTTGCGGGGTAAGGGGGTCGGATGTAGGCAACCTAGCCCTTGTGTTAGCAATCCAAAGAGGCGCAATTTTCGAATGACCTAAGATGAAATTGCGGCGAAAACTGCATCGAAGGACCGCTACTTCACAAGACAAAGAAGCACAACCAATTTGATTTATTCCATCATAATCTAGAATCAAAGAGTAACGAGTCTTTAGCTCCATTACAGATATGGAAAAAATACTTTATTTACTGTTAGTGATGAATGAGTGTTATACCCATTAAAAGGCCGTCTTAGTATGCTATAATTTGTGTTCTTTTGGCTTTTCTCTAATGTTTTTGTAAATTTGATCAAGGTTCTAGACTACTTTTCGCAGTAGTTTCATATGTAGGAATGTAGGATTAGAAGCAGTGGTGAAACGAAGGAGCTAGCTTGGGCGGTTGCCCCTAAGCTAGATGTTAACTCATTTAGAATTTATTAGTCTATGTATTGTGGTTGCGCCACTGATTAAACATAGAGAGAAGAGGAAATGTGTGAAATTCTTTATTATGTTTCTAGAGTTTTTGGTTTGAAGGTTTTAGAGAATCGGAAGGAGGATTAAGTATCTGGTCTATTGTTATTGATTCGACATTTCAACTATAGCTACCTTAAACTCTTGAAGTGTCAAAGTTATTCATTCTATGGTAGGGGTAGGGGTTTGACGACACTTCAATTTATGGAGTATTTCGTTTGTGTTAAAAGCACATAGTGTCTACTTCCGAATGACCGTTTATTGGTAGATGCTTTTAGAGTTTGTTGACCGGGTACTACGAGTAGTTCATAATATAAGAAGCACAGACAATTTAGTGAGTCATTTTTCGTTGATCCATCATACGTGGGGAATATGGGAGTCCTTTCGTTTCTTTGAAAATCGCTTAAATGCTAATGAAATTCAAGGGAAAAAGTCTTGACTGAATTAGTATGATCTTAGAATTCTGGCATAAGTAATAGCTTAACGACTTGATTAATTGATTTCCTAGAAACAAGTACTTATATCATATTCCTCTTTCCTTAGTATGAGGAGCATGGAGAAAATTTCATTGACATGCTGGATGGAGTGTTCTCCTTTGTGTTGTTGGATACTCGGGATAACAGCTACATTGCTGCTCGCGATGCTATTGGTATTGCGTCCCTTTACATTGGTTGGGGCCTCGATGGTACGCAATCCATACTCTGGTTTACTACAGTCTTCATTACATCTCTATCCTACATTTGAATTATAAACCTTCTTTGCCAATATTCAGGTTCGGTTTGGATTTCATCAGAGATGAAAGGCTTGCATGATGACTGTGAACATTTTGAATGTTTTCCTCCCGGTCATTTCTACTCGAGTAAAACTAGTAGTCTTCGTCGCTGGTATAACCCTCCTTGGTTCTCTGAGGCTATACCATCAAATCCATATGAACCCCTTATTCTACGCCGTGCCTTTGAAGATGTAAGGTTCATTTTCTTTTGGCAACAAGTTGGGTAAGACGGTTTTTATAAGAAACAAGATGAGGGTTTTAGTTTGATTGCAAGCTTTTAAAGTTACATATTGGAATTTTTCCTAAACCTTGAAAACTCACCTCGCCTCCTAACGTCTTTTCTGACACAAGCTGATCTATGTGATCTGACTCGGCCAAAAACGTTAAGAGTGCTGGATGCAACTATTATTTGAATTTTTTTCCATGTTTATTGCGGAACCTGGAGTGTGGAAGTACTGTGTCATGTTGGAACGTCTGCCATGCGTATCAGCGTATGCAGCCAAAGTGTTAAACATAGCGTTTGCTGATATGGGTTGATACAAATGCAGGCAGTTGTGAAGAGGCTAATGTCTGATGTGCCCTTTGGTGTTCTTTTATCCGGAGGTTTGGATTCATCGCTGGTTGCATCCATTACATCGCGTCACTTATCAGAGACAAAGGCTGCAAGGACTTGGGGAGCACAACTCCTTTCTTTCTGTGTTGGGCTTGAGGGATCACCTGATCTCAAGGCTGCCAAAGAGGTAGCTGAATATTTGGGTACGATGCACCATGAATTCCACTTTACAGTTCAGGTAATATGACTCACTAAATAATCCGTGTATGCAATCATAATGCAAGTTGACTTCCCAGTACCCCGCCCGCCATAATTTGATGCGGAAATGCGATGTGGTTGACATGTAGGAGGGTATTGATGCTATTGAGGATGTCATTTATCACACCGAGACTTATGACGTAACTACTATTAGAGCCAGCACACCGATGTTCCTTATGTCGCGCAAAATCAAGTCACTTGGGGTCAAGATGGTTCTTTCTGGAGAAGGTGCGGATGAAATTTTTGGTGGATATCTTTATTTCCACAAGGCACCTGGTAAGGAAGCGTTTCACGTAGAGAACTGTCACAAGGTAATGTAATAGAAAGTACATCCGCTGTTCTTTTGGTGCCGCTTCTTGTTAGTCACCTGGCTTTTTGGCCTAAATAAAGTACTACTTATCGAACAAAATGGAAATGACTGCTATGTTTTTGAGGACCTTAATCTATGGTATTGCAGCTTAAGGCCCTTCACATGTATGACTGCTTAAGAGCGAACAAGGCGACTTCTGCTTGGGGTCTGGAAGCTCGGGTACCCTTCTTGGATAAGGAGTTCATCAATGTTGCTATGTCCATTGATCCCGAATGGAAGATGGTACGGAAATTAGAGTCACACATATAATCTCGACATTATGTATGGGGTTTACTTTAAAATTAGACAATGTTTCTTTTTGGGCATTTCAGATTAAACCCGAAGAAGGACGCATAGAGAAATGGATTCTCAGGCGAGCTTTTGATGACGAGGAACACCCTTACCTGCCAAAGGTATCTCAACCCAGTTCATAAGAGCTCAGTCTCTTTTAATCTTGAATTCTCAATTAGCGATTCTCTTAAAAGTCTCGACTAAAATCGCTTACATGAAAGTCTCAACTAATGTTGAAATGTCAATTGGTGATTCTTTGTGCAGCACATTCTTTATAGGCAAAAAGAACAATTCAGTGATGGTGTTGGTTATAGTTGGATTGACGGAATCAAAGCCCATGCAGAGCAGCGGGTAACTTCCAAAACGACACATTTTTTTCTCTTTTTCCTCGATGAGTAGTTTTTATCAGTCTTTAAAGCCCAAATTTACAGCATGTAGTACTATTGATAAAGTGGGATCGCTTTTATTGTGCGTCGACATAAAATTCCTTCTGACGAGGCACGACTCAGAAGTCAGAACTATGAAGTTTGTCGGAGTAACATATAGCTTCAAATAATAACGTAATCTGGTGCAGGTGACTGATAAAATGATGCAAAAAGCGGAACACATATTCCCACATAATACCCCCAAAACAAAGGAAGCTTACTACTATAGGATGGTCTTTGAGAAGTTCTTCCCTCAGGTAACCATTATTTCAAACAGTAAATATTACGTAAGACGGTTCTACACTGAAACGTTCCCATTGTGCAAAAAGAACTCATTTATTAGCAATAAATGGATAGTTTGTTTGTTTTTACAAAAATGGACTGTCTAGTCAGTGTAAGGACCGTGTTTTCATATATACCGTTTTCCTGACATACAATATTTATATTATACTGGACAATAACCCGAACACATTACATTATCCTTCTTCTTGCAGAACTCTGCTAAGCTTACTGTTCCTGGAGGCCCTACAGTAGCGTGCAGCACGGCCAAGGCGGTTGAGTGGGACCAAGCATGGTCGAAGAATCTTGATCCCTCCGGTCGGGCTGCTTTTGGGGTCCACAACTCCGCTTATGATCGACATGCCATCAGCTCGAAGACAATCCCCGCTAAAATCATCGATGAGAATCATGATATGCCTCGAATGATTGCCAGCACGAGTTAACACTGAACACTTGACTATAAAATGGGGTTCGACATCCAGCATCCCCATTAATAGTAGTTTCACATGGTTTTTATATATTATCTTAGAGTCCTATTTTATGTAATGTAAGAAGAAATTGTCGTATAAACTAGCTACATTAGGTTTAGCTGTTTACCACGTTACTATTGCATCAAATGTACGATAGTAAATGTGGTTATGTGAATCTCAAGGATGATAATAAATTAATAAAATGAAAATTTTCGTTTTTCCCATGATCAATTTCCGTTGTTCTCATATGGTATGGACTATGGAGCTCAGGTTCATTATATGGTCGGTAACTCGGTATTATTGATTTTTTTGGTTCAAAGGAGCGTACTATGTTGTGGGTAAGAGTCGAACCCCCAACCTGATGATTGGAGGAAGAGAGCTATGTGTTGCCATTACAAGTACAAGTATCTTGAAGTTAGCGTGTTATGCAACATGTACTGGGGAATTATTACGCGAGACGGTCTTACATGCATGTGCATGGTCTTATTATGTCGTAAACCGTCTTACTTTATAATATCCGAATGAAGTTTGATTTGTATTCTTATTATAATGCAAATAGCGTAACCCAAGCACTTAGATCCACGGATCAAGTGTTGATTACTTCATCGTATTTAATTCCATCTTTAAAGAGATCTTTTCGATTTTTTAATATCTAGGTCAAATCTAGCAAAAATAAATATGAAAAAGAAAGTGACATGTAAGTACTTGAATTATAAACTTCAGCTAAATATCAATATCAATATTAATAGCTTCATTGATGACACACCATATGCTAGGACTCTAGGAATAATATTTAGTCGTCTCTTATAAAACTGTTTCACGGGAACCTTGTGCGAGAATGACACCATCGAAAAGGTTCAAAAAACTAATGTTTCACCATTAGTCTCATATAGAACTGTCTCACCGTAAATATTATATGAGAATGACACAATTCAGAAATGTCAGACCTGGTAAATACCAATAAGTCTCTTATGAAACCGTCTTAAGCGTAAAAAAATATGTGAGAATGACATTATGAAACCATCCAAAACGTCACACAATCCACTTTAGAATACTAATGTTCATCAATTAAGTCTCTTATGAAACCGTCTCATCGTAAACGTTGTACGAGAATGACACTATCCAAACACGACACACCAATCCACGTTACAAGTACACATCAACTAAGTCTCTTATGAAACTGTCTCGCCAATAAACATTATGCGAGAATAACATCATCCAAAAACATCACACCAATCGACATTACAACACCAATGTTCATCAATTAAGTCTCTTATAAAAACCGTCTCACCGATAACATTATGCCAGAATGACACCATCTAAAAACGCCACACCAATCCACGTTAGAACACTAATGTTCATCAATTAAGTCTCTTATGAAACCGTCTCACCGTAAACATTACGCCAGAATGACACCGTCCAAAATCGACGCACCAATCCATGTTCGAAACTTCGAACACTAAACACAGTCACACTACTGTGCATACCTCTACCTCCATGACTCCTCCATCCATGGCTTCCTCCACCTTCCTAACCTAATCAATCAATCTCCACCTCCCTCCTCTTCCCGATCCCCAATTCCTAGGGTTTATAATTATCTCCGATCATCCGTGGCGGCGATGGCGGCGGAGGACGGCGAAGAGAGAGGAACCTTACTAAAGACCGATTCCATGGAGTCACGCTGGGTTTATCAAGACGACGACGTTTCCGATATCGACGATTATGATGATGAAGGATCGCCTTCAAGAATCGCAGGAGATTCCGAAGATGATGATAATGTCGAACAACGATTGATTCGTACAGGTCCTAGGGTTGATTCTTTTGATGTTGAAGCTCTTGATGTTCCTGGTGCTGGTCATCGTCACGAATTTGAGGTCTTTTTTTTATAATCTCTTTGATTTTTTTTGCTTGATTTTGTTGTATTATTGATGTTAATTTAGGTTTAATTACCTATTTAAGCTTGTGTTTCTTATGTTTAATTGTAATGAATTTGTTATTATAGGTTTAGTTCGTGGTATATTTCTGTTATTTCCTCGATTTTGTTGTATTTGTGGTGTTAATTTAGGTTTAATTTGAATTTTGGTGATTAGTTACTTTTTTTTAAGCTTGTGATTGTTTGTTTGATTTTTAGTTGCCAATGTAATATTTTTAATTGTTATAATAGGTTTAATTCGTGGTCTTTTTTGTTATTTGCTCGATTTTATCGTATATCGGTGTTTTGATCGGTTTAATTGGAAGTTTAGTGATTGATTACATTTTTCTAAGCTTGTGATTTAGTGTCTTAGCTTGATTCTTAGTATGTTTCAATGTTGATAGGTTTAATTTGAGATCATCGCTCAATTTTGTTGTATTATCGGTGTTATGAAAAGGTTTAATTTGGAGTTTTAGTGATTAATTTGAGGCCTTTTTTGCTTGATTTTGTATTATTGGTGTTGATTTAGGTTTAATTCTAGTTTTAGCGATTAATTACCTTTTTAAGTTTGTTTCTTATGCTTAATTGTTATGACTTTGTTATTATAGGTTTAATTCGTTGTAATTTTTTGTCATTTGCTCGAATTTGTTCTGTTTTTGGTATTCATTTAGCTTGTGCTTCTAGATTGTTAGGTTGATTTTAGTTGGCAATATGTATGTTTAATGGTAACGATAGATTCAATTCGAGGTCTTTGATCTGTTTGTTGTATAATCGGTTTCACGATAGGTTTAAATCGTAGTTTAGTGATTAACTACTTTTCTTAGGATTGTGATTTAGGCTTAGCTTGTTTTCCTAGATTGTTTGGTTTTTATTTTGTAATGTTGTATGTTTGATTATAAGATTAGTGGTAAATACGGAGATTCTCTTGAGGGAAAGATTTGGTAAAATTGCATTTTCTAGTATGTATGGAAAGATTTGATATTGATGAGTAGTAACTAGTATGTCAGTTTGTTCACAAATTCTTGTTTACAACCGTCGCATATGCGACGAGTTAAGTGTAACCACTTTTTGATAAATAGTGACCATTTATTAATAAACAGTAACCATCTTTTATGACTTAAAATGACATTTATTACCAAGGTAGTCACTATTTAACAAAAAGTGGTCACATTTTGCAAAAAAAAGTGGGGAATGAGCCCGTCGCATAGGAGAGTTACTTCAGTTTGTTTAATTGTAAGATTAGTGATAAAGAGATTTAGTAATGTTGCAAGCTCAGTATGTTTCGAGAGATTTTGAGGTGTTGTATGTCGGTTTGATGATGATGATGATGATGATGATGATGATTATACATGTTGGAGTTGTTGAGACTTGAGAGTGTTGAGGAAATGGTTATCCAAGTTGTAAGAGCTACGTGTTGGTCTGTTAGACGAGTTGATCCTTTTTGGTAACAAATGTAGTATTGTAATTAAAGGAACCCATATTGTATCATTATTGTATCGGATTTTGTTGCCTAAATAACATCGAGATGTGGGTATCTAGTATCTGGATGTATTAGGAAGTATCTTAATCTTGTGTTCAGTTTTGCTATTGGAATAGGATTTTAGCAATCTGAAGCTTTTGTTAAATCCTTCTTTAATATTTTGTTAGACAACTTATACTGATAAGTCGTGCTTTAAATATGAAACCTAAAACCTTATTTACAGGAATTTGGTCCTTGGAAGAATGTTATACTCGTTCTCCAGACACTTGGGGTTGTCTTCGGTGATGTTGGAACAAGTCAATTATACACTTTCAGCGTAATGTTCAACAAGGCTCCAATTAAAGGAAAAGAGGATGTGCTTGGAGCATTATCTCTTGTTCTTTATACCTTAATCCTGATCCCACTAATCAAGTATGTGCTCATTGTTTTGTTGGCCAATGATGATGGCGAAGGTATAGTGTATTCTTCGTATTGCAAATATCATATCGTGGAGACTTCACTCTAGTATGAGAGTATGAGTCCTAGATCTGACATGAATATTGTTCATCAATGGGATACTACAGGTGGCACGTTTGCTTTATACTCGCTGATTTGTAGGCATGCTAAGGTTAGTCTGATTCCTAATCAACTTCCATCAGATGCTCGTATATCAAGCTTTAGGTTAAAGGTGCCTTCTCCAGAGCTTGAGAGGTCATTAAAGCTCAAAGAACGGTTAGAAACTTCCGGAGGATTAAAAAAAATTCTCCTAATGCTGGTTCTTGCTGGTACGGCGATGGTCATAGCTGATGGAGTTGTTACTCCTGCGATGTCAGGTATCGTTCCTTCTCTTCTACTGTTCAGTTGTTCATAAATAGGATCACCCTGCTACTAATTAGGCCATCAGAAATATATAGTTCATTTTTTTCCTGACTTACGATGTTTCTGCGGCTCTTGTAGTGGTGTCTGCTGTCGAGGGTTTGAAGGTTGGCATATCTGGGATAAAACAAGGTAAATTTGAAACTAAAACTATTAGCATTTTTTGTTTCAATAATTCTTCTCTTCATCTGCGTAATGTATACTTTATTTTCTGCTTGTTGGATTTTTGTGACGTAGCCTCCATAAAAGCTGGAGTATTCTTTTCTCTGTATCATTTGATGGTATAATTTTGCTTGTGTGCAGGGGAAGTTGTGATGGTTGCAGTGACACTTCTTGTAATATTATTTAGTGTCCAAAGATATGGGACAAGTAAAATGGGATTCATTGTCGGCCCCGCTTTATTTATATGGTTTTGCTGTTTGGCTTGGATCGGAATTTACAACTTGGTGAAATACGATCGAGATGTCTGGAAAGCTTTTAACCCTATGCACATCTATTACTATTTTGAGAGGAACAAAGTTCAGGCTTGGTATTCTCTTGGAGGTTGTCTCCTGTGTGCAACAGGTACATCCTATACATCTTAATAAACAACATCTGTTGGTTACATATACTCCGTACAATGTAGTATATTACAAGACTCGCTGAATCATTGAAGAACTTGGAATCTATACTTTTCTTCCCATTCTTCACTTAAAAGGTTATTTTTGCGGTCTTTTGGTAATAATATTTCCCTTGTGGCAAACGAGTGGATGCTTTTACTTGGATGTTTTCACCGCCATCATTGGTTCTCAATTCAGTTAGGTGTTAATGTGGTGCAACTATGGACTGGATGAAACCACTAATCATGTTAGTGGTACAGATGAGAATGTGCTTATACTCAAGGAGTGTAGGGGTGAGAAGGTATTAGCATGGTTGTGGAATCAGCCTTCCGTTCCCTCTGTACAACGACAAAGCCTCATTCCCAAACCGATTTTGGATCTGCTATTAAAGCATACTGATGCCTTCTAGAATCGTCCCCATCCCTTCTATGAGATCTTTTATAAGTTGTAAAATGCTTCTATAGTGTGAAATCTGTTTTTGGGGGCTACTAGCTAGGAGATTGACATTTAAGTGTTATAATGGCACCTTGAGTCGTTGATGCATATGAGGTACACAGGAAGAACTGGACCAATAGAAAGTACTCGCAGTAAATTTATGGTTCGAAAAATTAGGGCCTTTAAAAAATTTGTGCGGCCTGTCATTATGTCATATTTTGAGACTGGAACCACTGGGTGCAGATTTAGGAAAATAGAGCCATATAGGTACAATGTGGGGTATTTTTAGATTATTGTGGTATCTTTCTGAATATCCTCTAATGTTCTTAGAAAATACAACGCTAAACACAATCTCTACTTCAAAGTTTTAAAGTACCCAATTGCCAGTGCGTTATTAAGCAAGGAATTTTGGGTAACAGCCTGTTGATGATACAGTATAGTATAGTATAGATGGTCTAACTGCAAATCTAAAGTTGTGCACTTGTATATTTATAATGACTTACTGTTAAAGACCTTTCATGTTAATCGGAATTATTTTTCGAATATTGCCATGCTGCAAGTGTCTTCCTTCTCCATCTTTTTTTTGTTTTTTGCTTTTGGCACTGTTGAAATTTTAATTTTGATTTAGGTGCTGAGGCTATGTTTGCAGATCTTTGCTACTTTTCTGTGAGATCAGTTCAGGTATACTGGATGTGTTACTATGCATTTCTAGCTTAATGCAGAATTACGATGATTTAGTTAACTTGAGCATAAGGTTGGGTTGCTGAATCTTAACTTTCTGTTGGTTGTTGCAGCTCACATTTGTCTTTCTCGTGTTCCCATGCCTCATCCTGGGTTATCTTGGTCAGGCAGCTTACCTTATGCAGAATCAAGGCGACTGTGCCCAAGCATTTTACTCCTCTGTCCCTAGTACGTTTCACTTGTGCTATCATTGAAGAGTTTAAGTTATCGTCCCACTCTACATTACATTACTTCGTTCACCTCTTTTTAATGCTAAAAAGACTTGCAATTTGCCTTTGAAAGAGCAGTTGTCATGGGATTGGAAGGGAAGATAGGGAGAAAAAAGAGTGGCATAAGCTTTTTCATTGGTTCCATCATATATTCATATGTAATTTGTCATGCTACTTATATGATATTTAGGAAGCTTCTGAACATTTTTAATATCAATAAAGAACTAGTAAAAGTTACACTGTATTGTCTAATGAGAGTTTCTGATGTCGAAAGGAATTTCTTGAGTAGATGGTGTTTGCAGATTATTTTCATGTTTTATGTGTATGCACTCTGCAGATGATGGTGTTTGAGTGTAATTGGTGTTGCATTTGGTATTCTTGGCACTTTTTTTCAGATGGAGCTCTCTATTCTCTGTGCAATCTGAATTGTCAAGTGCTGCTCCTCTAAAAAAAAAGTTGTCTCCTGTCAAGTTGTTATTAGAGAAACTCTTACAAAAATCACTAATTTCCTTTTCTTCAGGCGGAGCTTTCTGGCCAGTTTTCGTAATTGCTAATGTTGCTGCATTAATTGCTAGTCGAGCGATGACAACAGCTACTTTTTCATGTATAAAGCAATCAAGCTCACTTGGCTGTTTTCCTCGTCTCAAAATTGTGCATACATCTCGAAAATTCATGGGCCAGATTTACATTCCAGTGCTCAATTGGTTTCTGCTTGCAGCCTGTGTGGTGTTGGTTTGTGCTGTTCCGAGCATTACAGAGATCGGGAATGCTTATGGTACTTTCTAGTTTGCCTGCCTAATCACGTTTGTTATTGTCCCTTGCACCTTTACTATTCCACCCCTCCCTTCATCTACTATGCTGATATGAAGTGAAGGAAACCTTACTTTGATGGTTAGATTGAATTTTGAGATATTACATATTGGAAGCTATATGTTGTGGCAGAGGGTAAATTCTTTAATGAAAGCTGATAAATAGAGGTGGAGTTTTTGTGGCACAAGCTGAATGCTAATGTATGATTAGTACTGTTTGAGTCTGTGACTCTAATCTACCTCGTGAGAGAATATCTAGGGCTAGTGTCTTGCAAGCCGACAATCTGATTACTCACGTCTCAGCTAGTGAATACTCTTTCCATGTATATCTTGTTTATATAATTTAACCTCTTATAAAGTCATAGCATTAAGAGTGGGTGTGTGAGGGAAATATGGATTGAACCAGGGAAACCAAACACTCAAATGAGCTTGGTCTGAGTCCTCCTGCTGAGTTCTTTGATTTAATTTCTTATAAGATAAGATGTGTATGCTTCAAATTACGACCTTCTTGTTCCCTGAATACACGCTTTTCTGCTTCAAATGTTCGTCAGACAGCATACAACTATCAGCATATATCTAGCTAGTTTATTCAACTTTTATTGTACGAAAAGTGGTCTTTAGCGTAGAAAGATCTTTAGCGTAAGGTATAATTTGACAATTCGTAGAAGTATCCCTTTTTAACTTGTAGATCTGGTATTTTATTTTTCCTGGATATCTATTTGTTCGCCTAAATCGTTTTTAATTCTTTCTGAATTTTTGTATATTCTTTTCCACCAGGTATTGCTGAGATGGGAGTAATGATGATGACAACAATTTTAGTAACCGTTGTTATGCTTCTAATATGGCAGATAAATATTGTCGTGGTCATCATCTTCCTGGTCATCTTCATGGGAATCGAGTCAACTTTCTTATCGTCTGTTTTATGGTGTGTCAGTGATGGAAGTTGGATCATACTGGTTTTTGCTGTTGTTATGTTTTTTGTTATGGTGATTTGGAATTATGGAAGTAAATTGAAATACGAGACTGAAGTCAAGCAAAAGATGTCTATGGATCTTCTTAGGCAGCTCGGTCCAAGCCTTGGAACAATTAGAGCTCCTGGTATTGGTTTGGTTTACAATGAACTGGTTAGAGGGGTTCCAGCGATATTTGGCCATTTTCTAACCACCCTTCCTGCAATTCACTCAATGATTATTTTTGTCTGCATAAAGTATGTTCCAGTTCCATCGGTGCCGCAGAACGAAAGATTCCTCTTCAGACGTGTGTGCTCAAAGGGCTATCACATGTTTCGTTGCATTGCCCGGTAAGCTTGATCCTCATGTGCCAGAGTCTTGATATGTGAATCCGTTATTACAAGTTACAACAATATTACGCTAGTGCGTGGTTTCACCCCTGTATTTTTTAACGTAGAGAGTCTATTTTCAAATGACCCGTGATGAAAATTGTCTTAATATGCATTGTGAACAAGAAGCCGATAGTTTAGTGAGCCATTTTACTTTATTCCGTCGTATTTCAAATCGCCTCATTGGAAATAATATTTTGAGGAGTTACTGACATCATATCTTCCAACTTGGGTGGGCAGGTATGGTTATAAAGATGTTCGTAAAGAGACTCACCAGACATTTGAACAATTGCTCATTGAAAGTCTTGAGAAATTTATTCGCCGGGAAGCCCAAGAACGGTCACTAGAGAGTGACGGTGACGGAGATGGAGATACAGACTCCGAGGACGAGGCAAGGTTCCTCGTGGCTTCAAATGGAAGTCTCCATTCACTCGGTGTTCCTCTTTTGACCGATTTCAATCACCCGAATAAGCTCATTTCAGAACCAAGCAGCTCTATAATAGAAATGAGGTCAGAGACGGAATCAGAATCATCTGATCCCGAACAAAGTCTTGAGAGAGAGCTCTCTTTCATTCGACAGGCTAAGGAATCTGGGGTGGTTTATCTACTTGGTCACGGAGATATTAGGGCAAGAAAAGATTCTTGGTTCCTCAAGAAGCTTGTCGTGAATTATTTCTATGCTTTCTTACGGAAAAACTCCAGGAGAGGGATTTCAAACTTGAGCGTTCCACACTCGCATTTGATGCAGGTAGGCATGACTTATATGGTATGAATTTCTTCAAGGCAAGGTGAGTTTTCAAGTGACATTTGAAATCTTGCCTGAGACGAGTTTGGAGCTCGGAAAAAACATTTACTCCGTATAAATATGGTCTTTCCTTCGGTACCAAGTCATATGGCCATTGATGGATCTGCAAAAATTTTGATGCTATTCCATTTTTGAACTTGATATTTATATGGTTCAGCTGGAATACAATCCAAGGCACAACTTACACACATGACGCGATTCTTAAATTATTACCGGAGATGTATATTTGATAGATTATTGTAATTTCTGAGATTGTATCTTTCGGAGCTCACCTGGGTGATTTCCCCAAATGCTTGTAAAGTTGAGTTGTCAAATGTGCTTATCGGCATTTTTGGAATTGTGAGTGTCTTCACCGCTCCTCGTGCCTTACTTAACTTCAGATTATATTTCTTCTTAGGTCGAAATGAAATCTACCTATCAAACACAAAACACAAGGTTTTTTTGTTTTGGTAACACTAACAAAAATTAGTCTTGCATTCTCATAGCCCTAACAAAACACAAGTTATTGTTGTCGATATATGAATATGACCGTAGTATATTTGAAGTTTATATCGGTTACTTCTGAAACTAATGAAATAACATGGTCGTCATAGTGAGTTGGTTTCATTTCTTTCATAATATGATGGAGGAGTTGATGCTTCGTATATCAGGATTCTGCCAATCATTTTGTCGGTATTGTACAATTTACAGTCATAACTAATTTCGACAAAAGCATGAGGAGCTTATATGGCAAT
Source organism: Heliosperma pusillum (assembly GCA_022085475.1). Classification (NCBI taxonomy): domain Eukaryota; kingdom Viridiplantae; phylum Streptophyta; class Magnoliopsida; order Caryophyllales; family Caryophyllaceae; genus Heliosperma; species Heliosperma pusillum. The sequence continues at coordinate 140,745 of JAIUZE010001572.1, forward strand.
AGAAAAGGCGGTGCACAATTTCTTGGTTAAGATGTATACTAAGAAACAAGTACGGAGATTGTGACGGGCCTTAAATTAAAACGGGTTAAGATATTGACTGCTAGAGTTTCCGCTGAGAACTTGTACACCTTAAAATTAACTCAAAATTAGCTCTCGATTGGATGGCCGATATATACAATTGTTTAGGCTAAAACGGTAACTATACAACTATACAAGAGCTTAACAAGCGAGAACTGCAAACATAAATATGCACTTAAATAAACTCCAAGGGTTAAAAAGCTGCTTCAAAGGAATCATCCTTAACCAAACACGCCGGACTTATACCGGCCCTTACTTAATCAGAACTTAGGAACTTGAACTTGTAATCACAACGGTGAAACTAATCTACAACTTCCTTCAAAATTCGAGTAGTTGGGTTGAGAAACCAGAGGCATTAGCACAGTACCGTTCTCACTTTTGAAGAATTTTAGCTTTAGAGAAACTTTATCGCCTTCAAACTTTTCGTGTTTTAAAAATTCCGACATAACGTTAGACTGCACCCCTTGGTCTACATTATCACTCACTTGAAGTTCTTGTGAAACCTCGGACACGCTACTACTCCCCTCGTGATTGATACTGCTTCCTTCTGTATTTTGAGTAGGTTTATAAAGGATAATCGGCATATTTCTTGACCAGGGGGTGCGTGGGATAGGAGGTTTCCGTAAGAGTTTTTTACACATGATGGTATCATGAAAATCCAAGAAGGTGAGCCCGAGAAAGTCTAATCGGTCTGATTCTGTAATAGGAGAAAACCCGAATGATGTAGTCCAAGTGTTAAGTACACTTGGTGATGCAGGAAGGACAAGAATCTGCACTCCTAGGTTCAGCAAAGTCTGAATAAATACACGAAAATAAAGTAAGGCAAATGAATAAAATTTTCCATGCAATAGTGCATTTTCATTTATTAATACAATAAATTGACGTGAAATCATTCCCAAAAAAAGGTTGAATTAAACTAAGAGTTCTTGTACAATGGCAGAAACTCCACGACGTCTATAGAAAACCATCTTACGCGACAAATAGCGGACAACCATTTGAATGACTCATATACGGAATTAGTTATTTTTAAAATTCTAGTTAAAGCATTAGGAAAAAGCGAGGCGTTATGTTGACATTGGCATAAAGATGGATTAATACAAATATTATCTAGTTAGGCAAACATACAAAAACACATAGAATAAGGGAAGTTACCTTCTCAATCTCGTTCACCAAGATGCGACACATTCCAAGACGACGATGCTGAAAACGCGTACCAATAAGCGGCATTTCAGCCACCTTATCCCCATAAATCCTAAACAATAGAAAGACAATATTAGAATTCAACAAGTGTTGTCGTTAAAATAAAAAAGTTCGCTAGATTTAATGTGAAGTAATCAAGTACCGTAATAAGGCTACTGCAACCAGCTCATCATCTCTTTCCAAAAGAACTGTATAGAATCCTCTAAAGTTCAATCTGTTGAGGTTAGACCTGGACATCATTCAAACACGGGTGTTAGACCAAGAGAGCGAAAATACTCCCCGTATATAGTTTATGCATTCCATTTAGAGTGTCATAGCAAATGGTTTGTGTTTCCATTTTAGGCATGTTCATTGTGTGGTTAAAGAGTTGAATATCAGGCTACATCGCCTATTTGCATGTGCTTACATAAAAAATCAATCCAAACGAAAACCATATGCGCGGGCTGAGGGAGTAGTATATAACTTATGAGTTAGTCTTGTGTAAGGCGGTTTTACACTAATGTGGTTACAATAAATTTGTGTAAAACCGCCTTACACAAGTATTTCTAACTCAAGACCAGCATAAAACAAGACTTGCAGTTTTTAGTAAAAGCTAATTTGCATGGTTGCGACAAGAATCCTGAGAAACTCACCCCCTGCAGAAAAGAACATCTTCAACAAGATCTCGCTTAGTCTTAGGATCTTTCACTGGATCAAAACATTCGTGCATTACTTCAAGAGCAACACTAAGCTTGGCATAATTTTCAGCCATGGCGGCCAAATTCTTATCTTCACTATCTTCTGTCTGGTATTGCATTGGTTTGATCAAGGTCCAAGTTAAACTATCATGACCAACAAGAATCGGTTTGCCAAGAAGCTGCTGGAGGCCCCACTGCATCTGAAACATTTAACACGGGTTAGAGCCAACAAAGGAGACAACAACAATGAACAAACTATAAAGTCTTATTCCTAAATGACGGGTTTTAAAGTTAAAACCTTGTTCACGAGTTTCAGTTATCAACACTCAATAACTTCTAATTTGAAAGATTTGAGTTGTGAAAAGCTCAAGGAATTTCTACTGACAAGATAATATGAAACAAGATGCAATATTAATACCATTTCACATGTTTTGCAGCAAAACCATATTTCTCCGCTACTAACCATGCCTCGGTCTTTCTTACAGCGAGCATGAACTGCAAGAGAGAAATAAAACCATTAAGAGCTTGAAAACTTCCAACAATTATATACATTGCCAAAAAAAAGTATATACCAAAACCGCAAAACTTACATTGACGTTCACATTGATGACAACGAAGAAGGCTATCATCAGCAAACTGCTCTGCCTTCACATCAAACGGATTGTCACCACAAATCCCACAGCAACAGGATGGACAAAACCAGTCACCTTCAGGAATTCTCTACAAAAACAGTAAATATCAGTACCAAATATAACTTTAACCCAACATTAAGAACAAACTACCAACAATAATCCAAAGTTCGTCTCATTGGATATAATTAATTCAAAATCCACTCTTTCCAAAACCATCCCAAGTTGCTTTATTAGTTCTGATTTTGCACCATCTATTACCATTAAATGGAAATCACACAAAATCTATCATATTTTCTGTATAATCTAGCCAATGCATGAAGGCCCACTCATCATAGATTGTATCGGAGATCGCTCTCCTGCTAAAATAGTACAAAATCAGAATAAATGAAGCAAATTTTCAAGATTAAACAGTTTTTTAGCAAATCAGACAAACTTCGGATTATTCTCAGCAAATCTTCCTAACAATAACTAAAAATTTACAGCGAAACTCAATAGAAAACCCACCTCAATATTAAGGCAGGTTGCATGAAATGAAGATGGGCATCTATCACAACAAATCAGGTCACCACCATAATGACAGATTGAGCAAACATAGTCATTACTGTTCTCAGCCCCCGACGAAGACCCAGACCCGGATCCAGCAGCGCGGACAGCTGGTTCTTGATCAAACCTCTTAATCTTCTTCCTCATCAACTCCACCTGACAACTCACCAAAGATTTCCTATTTTCCAAGAACAAATTTTCAGCTGGCCTACAAATGTTATTACCAACAACATGTGCCTGAAACCCACTTAAACTAAACAACTTTTGACAACAATTACACTTAATCCCGTCACTCGAAACCCGTCCTTCACACAAGGGCACATCACTACTTCCCTTTAAATAATACAATTTTGACCTTGGCACAACTACATTGTTCTCAATCAACCATGACAGTACAGTCCTAGGGTTCTTTGATCCACTGTAAGCTCCTAATTGACGTACCCTTTTACTCGATCGAAGAATTTGACTCGATTTTTGCTTCCTTTTCTTAGAAACTAACCCACTACTAACCCTACACTGATCTTCATCTTCCTGAACTTCACTTTCATGATCAAATTTACTAGATAAACCACATGCAAACCTATTTCTCTTCTCCCTATACTTCCTAAACCCTAAATCTTCATCTTTTTCACAATCAACTAAAAGGGTTTCATCATCAACTTCATTACAATCATAAGAATCATCCAAATAATCATCTTCCTCCGAAATTTCACAACTTTTAGGGTTTTCATCATGATCACTTAAAAGGGTATCATCATCATCATCATCAATAACATTAGAATCAAAGCTTTTACAATAATTTGATTCTTCCCCTTTTTTAATTGCAGTACATGCAGAATTTAACGAATAATAAGTTTTCCCAGAAGGTGAATCATACCTCCATTCATCATGCCCTCTTTTAATTTTTGACCAAAAACTCCAACCAATTGCAGATAAATGCATTCTAGCTAAATCCCTTAACTTAGTTTTGAAACCATTATTTTGTCCTGGAGATTCTAAATACTTTAATATAACCTTTGGATTATACTTAGAAGCAACTTTAAAAGTATAACATTCATAATCTTTGAATATCTTCTTCTTTCTTGAGATCACTACATTATACTCTTCACCACATTTTCTGATGAATTTGGGTTTCCTCATCTTTGAATTGAAAAGGGTATTAGAGTAATGTGTTTGATTTTGGTTTTGATTGAGTTTGATTTTTAGGGTTCTTGGTGATTGAAGAAAAAAGAGGGAAAAGTGGCGGAGATTTAGGGAAAAAGAGTGTTATTGTGTTTATTGAAGTGATGAAGTTATGTTTTGGTATTAATAGTTCATCTGAATATATGCATGAATAATTGAAGGCTATTGATATTAGGAAACTTAAGATGATGATGATAATTTAGGAAATATTTTGGAACAAAACTTACTTTAATAATTTAGGAAACGTTTCTAGTTCCTTTGTGGCAATCATTTATTTAAATTAAAGCGATGATTTTAGGCAGTTGTTAATGTATGAGACGGTTTCAATTATTGTGTTAATAAAACAACATGTTCATTAGCAATACATGATTTTATTTTTACCTAAATGGATTGTCTCATAATATGAGACTATTTTGCTCTATATTTTGTGAATTTTAAGCAAGGTGGATAATTTCTATGTGAGCTAGTAAAGAGTCTAAATACGAGTTTGAGCCGTTTTTAATTTGCTCGTTTCGCTGATAATATTGAGGAAAGATCTACTCGTACGGTGACATTGTTCAATTGTTTCTTTGATCTATTGGTTATAAGTCCAACAACTATCGCAAACAAAAATCGTTAGATAACTATTTGTAAAATTTAGATTTATTAGGCATCTAAATCCGTAATATGCATTTTTTCCTAAACACAAATTCTTATTTCAGACGGAGGTATCCGTCTTAAGCTTAAGACGGATACCATATTCTCTCACAAAATACATATCAAGGGTGAGTGGAGAGCACATGGGGGGAACCCACCTTGTCCCCTCTACCCATTTCCTCTCACAAAATACCCGTTGTAAAATCCGACCCATCTTAAGCAAGACCTACTGTTTCCTAAATCCTTGCCGAATAATTCCCAACCTTAGTTGTAGCTTAAAACAATTTTTAAGTCTCATATAAATCCGTTTGTGTGAACAACAATATCGAGCCTTGTTTAGAAATTTGCATTCATCCTACATCGGATAATAAAAGGTAATAAAGATGGAAATAACATATAGCCATTACATAACAATTGACTGAGATACATTGAACGAAAGATATATAATTATATATCTATACTTTGTAAAACTATCACTAAAATAAGTTTTCTCTAACACCATTGCAAAGAGAGACTAATGCAATTGTGCAAATACTATTCAACCTTTGTCTTTCATTTTGTATCTCACAATAAAACGGAGTTGGAAACCGAGTCACCTAAACAACCTTATTAGTGGCAAAAACTTGTGAACATCATTAGAAGGTACAATACGTTTGTAACGGTCACCAGCGAGATTTTTTATTGTTATTATAGCTTGAAGCTTTGAAGTGCAATCTTGTGACCAACAGTTTGTAAATCAAGTTGAACTTGAGCTCGAAAATCATTGTAAGTGAAAGGCTTGTAATTAGAGCTATGTATCAAAGTATTTTCCTCTGGAAACACAAAGTAACATATTGATAATCTCTCATTGTGCTTGTTTAATTCTACCTTGTGCTTCACGCTTTTGTACTTGTCATCACTCACCACCTGTATGGACATACACAACTTCATTTATTCCACAACAATACAATATTCATGATATATATAATTATTATCGTCGTATAAGACCGTTTTACCATGTGAAATAGTGTTTTAGATAGCAGGCAAATTCTCATTTGTGACGAACGATTAACGTCACAAGTTTGTAACCCCTCAAAAACTGCAAGTGGCAGAATAGGTGGGAGAAGATTCGTCAGAGGTCACAAGTTTGTGACGGCCACTTTCTGTAAATGAAACACTTTCTGTGAATCGTCTCATTAGGTAACATGGTTTTAGTCTATATCAAGGTCCTCACTACGTCTTCTATAAACCTTTATGGCTTAAATTTGAATTTTGGGCTCTCATAATCCGATGATGAATAACTTAACACAAGTTGAAAATGCAAGATATATATGAATTTGAATAAAACAATTATATATATTAAAAAAAAAGTATACGATAATTATTGTATTTGTATATGACACTGTTTTACTATGTAGAGTAGTCTGTTATATAGAAACACTTTTTTTTTTTATCATAATAGTAATAAAACTAAAAACCTCGTAAGTGTTTAATCAACAAAAAAGATTGTCTCATACTGTAACATGGTTTTCTTTTATAATTTGTGCATTATATATATCAAGGTCGTCACTAAGATATTATGGAAATTTGGAAGCATACATATATAAATCTTACGAATATAAGGTTTGATTAGAAACCGATACTGCGCGATTATAATATTATAAGTTGTAAGTTCATTAATACTCGTATTTCTCAAATAATAAGTTGTTTGATTGAAATAAAACATATTTACCTGCATCATATCTCCAAGATTGACAATCAAGGTGTCAGGGACGGGTTGCGCATCGTACCAACGATCATCCTTGAGAAATTTGAGGCCACCGACTTCATCTTCACTTAATATCGAAAGAATTGAGCTATCGGTGTGTACATGTAACCCCTTTATCTCGTCGACATTATTGTGTTTTGGATACCGGTATACTCGAACTAGTCCCGATGATTCGTCTATATTTCTTCTAGCTACTTGTACATCAAGTCTAAGGCTTTCGACCATTGCTTCAAATATAATCGACGCGATTTTGGTTATGAACTCGCAATATTCTACCAATAATTTTCTGAAAATGATGAAGCACCAAATTAAGTATAGTCTATTAGACAAATGAGTAATCTAATTATGTCTCAATTATCTATTTACCTTTTCTATTTGAAGTACTTTTATTAAACGTAAACAAAGAATCAGGTCTAACGATAATCTTAAATAACTTAAGACGGATTTTACCGTTTTAAACAGTTAATTATTTACTCAAACTTGGTTAGGTGCATAGACCCGTGGTAGTTGTCAAACTAGTGCATGCGCATGTACTATATTCAAAAGTGTGTCTCTCAATTATTGGTCCTTTGTTCTAATTCGTGACTACTTGTAGTACTTTTATACGGAGAAGTATATTATTGTGACCATAAATAAGACTATAAGACAACGAGGGTGTTTCATGTACACACAAATAATGTTAAATCAGTTGGTCTTGCTTCAGACGGACCATTTTGGTCTGAAGTAATAAGACGGGATTTTGTAACCATTTTACAGTTAGATGTAACCACTATTCAAAACAAGTTGATATAAGTTGTGGTTACATTTTATCAAAAAGTGGCAAAATAATCCCGTCTTATTTTTCAGACAGAATTAGTCCGTCTGAAATAAGAATTTGTGATGTTAAATACGTGAGTCTCATGTATGAAACCATTTTATTAGTAAATTTACATTTACTCAAACTTATCAAACTAAAAAATAGAAAATAGAAAAGTAAAATAAATTGTATCCAAGTAAAATACGTAAAATATCAAAATAAAAATAAAAAAAATACATGAGTACCTATAACCAAGTTTTAATTAACGAAAATGACTAGTTTTTGTAAAATTATTACTTAGTATTCTAAATAAAAAAATTAGTATTTCTAGGACGTAAGGCTTAATAATATTTTATCTAGTACTCTTCCCATCTCAGGCAGTTATTAACTTAACTTTGTTTTTCAATCATAAAATAAATTAAACGTAAACTGTTGAACGGAGAACCACTTACGTAATTAGTTTACAAAACTTGTGCTATAATATGTCATGCAAAACAAAATATCACCAACGTAATACCCTATAATAAAATAATTTTAGCAAAAAACAAGCAAAGTAAATTTTCAAAAAAAACATGCAAACCTGAAAGTATTAAACAAGGGATGATCATCAATTAAATGATGATAATTATGAAGTTGTGAAAATGGTACATTAAAACCCTCCATCCAATCAAAATTATGACCCGAAACTCGCCTTCGAAGGGCCTGCCCTTCTTGATTAAGGGCAGGAGTACCCCAAAAATAATTAATAGGGCATTTACTAACAAACCCTTGTTTAACTTCATAAGGTATATCAAATATTTTTTTGACATGTTCTTGTAATGACTTGAAAAGATTTGTAGGAATTCCATGATTTACTAAACGAAATATTCCCCATTCCTTGCATACTTTGTCAAGGTAGTCTAGGTCCAAATGTTGCATATCAACTATAGGCAACATGTCTATGTTGTTGCTAGAGGTATCGAGTTTTATTTGCTGGTTTTTCGTGTCTGGTTTTTGGGTCATGTTGTTTGATGGCCGAAATAAAGGTGGGTATGACTCGAAATTCGACTCGGACATTTTTTTTTTTTTTTTTTCCTTTCTTTAGTTCAAAATAAAAAGAGGGAATATTTGAGGAGTTGATTGACTTGATTCTAATGGAATGTGGTACTAGTTTTGAAGTGTGTTTCAAGAATGAGGTTGAAGTGGCCATATAGACAATATGTAGTTATATAGTAATGTAGAAAATGTTGAAGCAACAATAATTTGTGGCCATTAGATTATTAGGCTAGCTATTGGCCCATCGTTTGTGTATCTTTCAATCCATTTATTAATTAATTAACCAAAAAAAGAGTAATTATCGCCAATTTGATATCCCGTTTGAAGGTTTCAGACCTTCTGACGGTCTTATGTGACTTTTTTTGTGGTAAAATGTGACTATTTAATGACAAAATATTATAACTATTGTTTATGTTGAGGCGACAATCACATTTGTGAGTCACATATGAGCGTTTGAAAGGAAAACGAGTGTCGAAAAGGTGACCATCTCATTAATTATTTAGCAGAGATTTGCTTGAATTAAATGAGGTAACGTCACCTCATTAGCTTAATCTTGGGAAATCAGAATTTGCTACTACTAAGTGACAAACATCTACGGTTGATGGTTTTGTATGCTCTACTACTAAAGTACTAGGTGCCAAGATATACGGTTGAATGGTTTTGTTACTTTTGTATGCTACATATATAAATTCGCGGATTCTTATTTATGACGGGTATATTCATCACAAATTTGTGACGAGACGAATTCTATCTTACAATGAGATAAGTGAGAAGATAAGTGGGAATCCAGTTGATTATCACTTGTCATCTCACTTGCCTCCTTATGAAAAGGAATCTAATCTCTCACAAGCTTGTGACGGATATGCCTGTCACAAGTGAGACCAACTGAAATAAATTAAAGGCCGTCATATTTTCACGGGCTAAAATCATATACGGCGAACTTATAAAGATATAAGTCCTCGAGTCAATAGATTCAAACTAAACTATAACATCGTGGCATTAGTAGAAGTTATGTACAAATTCTCGCAAGAGAGAATAGAGAATATTGTGTTAAATGTAAATCAAGGGGCCTATGTAGATGGATTATTGTCGATCTTGTATAAAAAAGATAATTTATTAACCTACATATATAAGTTGTGAACAACGGGTCTACAAAATAAATAATTCTGCATACAATCAATTCTATACATTTGATTAAAATATAACTCGCATATATTCAACATATATCTAGGAATGATTGGACTGACGGAAGTATATATATATATATATATATATATAGAGTCAAGATCCGGTGGAAACGACCACTCGGTGCAAAAAGTGGAAACGAACTAACTATATACAAACTCACGCGTATAATTAACTACCTTTTTTTATTCTTCTTTCTTGCCATTTTCATTAACAAGTTTATCTCCCTCATCCTGATTCAACACAACCACCACAACCAGACGCCGCCATAACCAGACACTGCCACCACAAGGCGCCGCCAAAACCGGACACCGCCACAACCCCTCACGCATCCTCATTTTCCACGATGAAAATACACCATCAACCAAGCTAAATCATCTCTCTCCACCACCCCACACTCACACCC